>PVIU01029014.1:0-18150 GCA_004026605.1 Ondatra zibethicus
TTTTTTTTTGTTTCCTTTGAAGTGAAGAACCTTTTTTGTTTCAAACAATTCCACGTGTCTATTTTTGCTTTTCTTCCCTGTGTTTTATGTTGTATCTACCATGTATGAACAACATGAGAAAACATGCCGTATGTGTCTTTCTGTGCCTGGTTTACTTTTCTTATCCTGATGATCTTCAATCCCTTCTGTTTTGACATCAAGTAACCATCAAACCATGCTTTATTTACAACCTGAGTTACCCACCAATATGTAATCTATCAAATCCACAGATCCTGCAAGTTAGAAGGTTCACATATCAAGGCAGGGATAGAAAGAATAATTCTGAAGATCACAATGGCCCTTCAGAGAGTTGACAAAGAAATACATCCAACAAAATTCATGCTAAACTACAAACCAAGCTTGTATGTAGAAATAAATGAATATATCCAGCAAAAATGACTCAGTTGGTAAAGGTACTTGTCACAAAAGACTGGTGACTTTCAGTCTCACATTTTCCCAACTGAGCTTAATTTTAGCTCGATGTTTAAACCTAGAGACATGAGTTTGATTCCCATAACCCACATGAAGATGGAAGAGGAAAACCAAGACCACAAAGTGGACCTCTAATGCACACACAACCATACACACATAGCCACACACACAGAGAGACACACAACCATACACACACACAACCATACACACAGACACACACACACACAAAGACACACACACAAAGACACACACAAATAAATAAACCCACTTAAAAGTGAATGACTATTCTTCTGAGTTGTCAATCATGTGATAGGTAAATTAAACAGATGGTTCCTCCCAGAAGGAGTCATGCTGACCCCAATTTTGTTTGCCCACTACCCTCCTAGCTACTGGTTTCTTTCTTAGTTTCTTTCCTCTTCTGGATATATGAGAAATCCAAAGACTCTGCTGGTGTAAAATGTGTTTGTATCCTCATTCCTTTGGGACATATGACTGTAATAATTTGGTTACTTAAAAAAAGTCAATCTCTGAGCCAGGAGATGGTGACACACACCTTTAATCCCAGCATTCAGGAGGCACAGGCAGGTGGATCTCTCTGAGTTCCAGACCAGTCTAGTCTATAGAGCAAGTTCCAGGACAGCCAAAGCTACAACCTGTCTTCAAAAACAAAAACAAAAAAATCACTAGTTCTGTCCCTTTAGGAAGGCTTCAGTCTAACTCTGAATAAATGCTGTCTTATGAAGATTAAATAAGAAAGGAGAACTATGTAAGTCAATACAACACATTAATTAGGAACCATTTAGTACATTTCAGTCATGATAAACTGTTGCTATTGATACTGCAGTAGTTAAAATGTTAATGGAATTCACACTTTATACAATGCAAGAAGTCAATTTGCTTCTGCCCAGTGGCCTTTTACATGTCTGTCGTTTATTCTGTAGCCCCTGTGCTTGCTGGCACATCACTAGAAGACTTTCAGCCAGTGGGTCAGTGAAAAGTAGGCAGAACAATTTGTTGGAAATCTATTTTGTGCCTTTGGGGGCATTAGCTGAAGCAAAAATAGCAGCATCTTTAAAAACAGAGATTGGGAGAAATGACTCTGTACTAGCTGAAGTGTGACAGTTCTGAGGGAGGGGTTCAGGGGAACAGCACCCCCAAATCTGGTCAGACAAATGACACTGCCTGTTCTATGTGGTGCCAGACTGACCTTGTGGGGGTGCTTAATTTCTGCCTCTGACAAGGGATATTGGTGTTTCCCACTGGTCAGTCAAAGGCTTTGCAGGCTTGCATCTCAGGAAAGGCATTGCTAAATGCCTTTGTGTTAGTTATAGTTACACTATGAATGCTACTTGGATTTTTTTGCTCTCATGGAGAGAATTAGAATCATCTAGAACTAATAGGAACAAATGTTAAGTACTTGAAATGTTTCCAAACTCAAATTCTTTTTTCATTTTGGAGAAATGCTGCAGCTTTTCTTGTCATGTCCATCAATGACTTCCTTAATAACAGGGTTTTCTTGTTGTTGAGTTTTGTTTTTTTCACATGTGGAAGACCATGAATGAATGATGATGCCCCAAATAATCCAAGCCATTCTCACTGTGGTGGTTTCAATGACTCCCTGTCTTAGTTACGGTTATTATTGCTGTGATGAAACCTCATGACTAAAAATCACCTGGGGGAGAAGTGGGTTTATTTGGCTTATATATCCTGAATCATAGTCCACTGAGGGAAGCCAAGTCAGAAACTCAAACTGGGCAGAAACCTGGAGGCAGGAGCTGATGCAGAGGCTGTGGTGGAGTGCTGCTTACTGGTTGGCTTTTCATAGCTTGTTCAGCCTGCTTTCTTACAACACCAAGGACTATACCAGGCTTTTTCTTTTGGACCACCCATCAACTCCCAAATCATGACACAGAGACTTCTTTTTAGTTATGAATGCTCAACCTAGCTTAGGCTCCTTTTCTTAGCTCTTTTCACTTAAATTAAGCTGTTTCTCTTTATCTACATTTTGCCTCTGGGCTTTTACTTTTCTTTCCTTCTGTACGTCTTACTTTCATGTTTCCTTTAGTATCTGGCTGGCTGGCAAACAGCTGTGTGGTTTCTTGCCCCAGGCATGTCCCTCACTTTCTCCCTCTCTCTCTTCTCTCTCTCTCTCTCTCTCTGTCTCTCATTCTGTTCTTCTCCTGAGCCTAGGTTCCTCCTCCTGTTCCTTCTCTCTGCCAGCAGCTCCACCTATCCTTTCTCTGCCTGGCTATTGGCCATTCAGCTCTGTATTAGACCAATCAGGTGCCTTAGACAAACACATCTTTACATAATCCTTACACATATCCTTACATCGTTAAACAAAGGCAGCATATCTTTACATGTTCATATATATACACACACACACACAAACACACACACACACACACACACACACACACACATTCCACAAGTCAGTACCACTAGCCCAGGGGTGGCATCCCCCACAATGGTCTGGGACCTCCCCATCAATCAGTAAAATGCTCTACAGCCTTGCCAACAGCCTGACTTTATGAAGGCGTTTTCTCAGGTGAGATCCCCTGATCTCAAATGACTCCAGCCTACGTGGAATACATGATACTGCCCAGCACCCCACCATCGTCTCCCGTGTCTGAATGTTAGCTTCCCATTTTGTAGAACTGTTTTTGGAAGGATTAGGAGGTGTGGCCTTATTGGAGGAGGTGTGCTGTACAGGTTGAGCTTTGAGACTTCAAAAGATTACCATGCCCAGCTTCCCCCCAACCCCGCCACCCTGCTTCCTGATTATGCGAGTGCTCCAGTGCATTCCTGCCTCCTTGATGCAATTCTGTCCCCAAACAAGGTCATGGTCTCACCCTCTAAAACTATAAGCAAATCCTCAATTCAATGCTTTCTTTCATAACGTGCCTTGGTCACATTGTCTCTTCACAGCAATAGAACAGTGACCAAGACAATCATGCGGTGCATATTCTTGATGGTTTTAGAGATTTATAGTTTAAAAAAATGAATCCTAATCGCTGATTTCTCTCTACTGTCTTCCCCTACCCCACTCCATTTTTAGGCCCTGAAGAAAAGCTACCAGGTCAACCATCAGACAGTCAAAAATTTGGAACCGTGCTCCAGAATCCCAGCACATAGAAAAAGGGAAAGGCAACACCAATAACTGCACCCGTCACAAAGCTGTGAACACGTGCTTTATCCATCCTTTACCAAGGCAATTCAACATCTTCCTCCTCTGGGCACCCAGCCCCATGTTCATCGCTTTTTACCCACTCAGACCTTCCATTTACGGCAATGGAAACTCCCAGCGTGTTGAGGGAGGGACTTCTCCAGTCTGCAGACTGAAGCAGTGTAAGAATAAAGTCTGTGACTTTTGAACAAATCACCAGGGCTAGGATTAAGTGAATCTTTAGTCTGAGGCTCTTCCAGAGGTTAGCGAACCCTTCATTAGGCTATAGTTCAAACTGCATCAGTTCAAGGTTGTGGCCACTTGAAAGGAACCTACACATTGTCCCTTGCCCTCACCTGTTTCATAGTCTATATTGCTGAGCTGTCAGAATTGGAATCTGATTTAGTTATAAACCCAACCTCCATTCTCCTCTTGAAAATGGCAAGTTCTCATCTTACATAATCTCTTTAGAACCTAGAAACAGTTGGCTTTTTATTTTCTGTTTGTATCCATTTCTGAATGTATTGGCAGAGTAGGATATTTTAGCTGAACGTTTAATTTTTAGAAGCAGGAGTTGGAACTCAATGCTGTGCTTTTTAAAAATTTAAGTATTGTTTGTAACTATTATTAATTTCAACAGAGTATAATGTATATTTATTCACAAAACACTTAAGACCAGAGTACACTTGTTTTAACTTGGTTCTTTGTTTACCAAGGTTTACTACGCTGGTAAGAGATTATCTTCACTTTATGAACTCATCCTCGGTTGATATATGTAACCAGTCCTCCATATTTTCTTGTTAAATTTTATTTATTTATTTTTATTGATAAACTTTGGAGAAGTCTAAACCCATCCTGCACACATTAGTGTGCTTTCATAGATATCTATTTGATATTTTAAATCTTGGAGATTTATAAAACTGAATTATAATAGGTACACATAGATATACATCCAAGGGGATATATCACACAAAGTTTTGATTAATGTCCCTAAATGCCAGCTGTATATTTTTGACAGTCTAATATCAAAGGTATTGGCCCACTTACATTGAGGTATGTGAAACCCAGTGGTACCAGTATTGTAAATGACAGACACTGCTTCCTCCAAAGGGAAATCTATTTCAGTTTGCATATTCCCACTTGTAAATACCCAATCAGGTTTTTCAGCTTTCACAAAAATCTGTAAGGACGTCCTGTACACACAATACTTTTTTTAGTTTAGGATAAATATAGGCTCCTAATATGGTTTTCCATACTATAATGAA
This sequence comes from Ondatra zibethicus, assembly GCA_004026605.1. Classification (NCBI taxonomy): domain Eukaryota; kingdom Metazoa; phylum Chordata; class Mammalia; order Rodentia; family Cricetidae; genus Ondatra; species Ondatra zibethicus. The sequence goes on from PVIU01029014.1 coordinate 4,903, forward strand.
ACTTTAACTATCTGGGCACGTAAATACCTTAAGCACAAAAATGTACATACACACACACACACACACACACACTCACACACATGCAAAAGAATAACTGCCTAGTTAAACCTAGTTGAACTCTTAAAATAAAGTCAGATATTTTAATAAGTCCAATTTTACAAACAGAAAATGGTTCCCCACCAAGACTCAACAAATTTGGTATTTCAGATAGTCCTCCAACATAGCAATTTCTGAAGCATGGCTTACAAGCCATCTTTTTGAAACTAAACAAAGCCAATTAGATTTGCCCAGCATGTTTTATTCCACACTGTTGGGTGGTACTATTGTCAACAGACATGTCTTACTGCTCTAGATAGTGCGTCATCAACCAGGTGACAAAGAGTGAGAAACCCAAGAGCTACACCAATTTATTTCAACACAATCCTGTTGCGGTAACAGGTTCCCATCCTGAAAAACATCAATTTTTATAAGAGAGAGGTTGGGGGAGGCGTCAGCAAGAACCCAGAATGTTATATAAAATAGGTCAATAAAAGAGACTAGCATGACAAAAAGGACAAAGTGGAAACTATATGAATATTATTCAGTTTGAAATATAGTTCTCATTTTTATAAGAAAAATGTAATAAACATATATTTTAGTTATCATTTAACAAAGAAATATTAAAGCTATTCAGAAGATGCCACAACACTCTCACAAAAGGAAGTCATCTTACCCTTACAATGAGAAAATGGTCATTTCAATGAGTTTTAGTACATTGTATAAATTTGGAGCTTAAGATGAGTATGTTTTCACGTAGCTGTTAGGAGTTTAGTTAATCTCGAAGTTAGCATATGGTTTCACATCAACACAGGTATTGTCAGAAGCAGCTATGAAATAAGCAGAAGCTTTTCCACTGTTGCTTTCTAGAAGTCTCTGTATTTTATGCTTCATTTGTACAATGTGTAGTGCTGATAAATGTATACCAGGTTGTTTGTTGAGATGAAGCAATCCATCATACGTACAGAAGCCAAGGATAGGTTATATGTCTTAGTGGTCTTACATACAAATGGCTGGTTTACTTCAGCGAAGTTCAGCTTGTTGAAATGCAAGCATTTCCCTAAAATTGTAATCATGAGCGACATCCTCAAAGACTTACAGTGCCACCGATGAGTCTCTGAAGTTTCATTGAAGCAAGACGGAAAAGAAAGGACAAATCTACCACAATTTTCCCTGACATTCTCTATTCCTAAGAATCACATATAGGGCCATTGGCATGTCTGATGTCATCTGTTAAAAAAAAAAAAAAGGCAGGATAGACTACTCTTCCATTCAATTCAATACAAATTTAGTAAATGTTGTGTGAATAGTAAGGGAGAAATGGCTGTGACTTTTCAACAGGGATCTGATGAAGTGAATCTCAGTTCTTTCCCTGGGTCTAGGTGGTTAGGCAGTGCAACAAACCTCTTCTGCGTGATTTCCCTGCTGCAATTTCTGAGGCAAGCCCAGAAGGTAAAAGAATCATTGAACCTCTTCATTGGAGCATTTACATTTTGATTCTGTCACCATTTACAACGGAACATCTGCAGGGAGATAATGAGCCTAAATTACAATCGACTTTGGAAGAATAACAGACTTTGTCTTCCTCAATCATGTAATCAATAGGGAACTCTCTAGCGATGAGAGCCGCCACTATCTCTTAAGACAATGCTAAGATCTAAATGAAAAGTCTAGCATCCAGGGGCTTGTTAAAAACTGGAGCTTGTATCTAAAGAACTTAGAGACAAATTACACCCATTTACAAATGAGGTTCTCAAACGTGACACCAAGCTGATCTTATTTCCTTTACATGGGTGCACATTCAGAGTACCAAAGGTGGTCCATTGCTTTCAACATCTATTACTATCTGCAGGTGTGTGAACGAGGGCCTGGATTTTTCACCTTTTAGCGTGGCTTTGCTTATAAGCACTCATAGACAATATTTAAGAGTAGCTTCCGACAAAATTATGACACAGATAAAGAACATTCTCTGAGGATTCAGGGAACCCTTTGAGTAAGACCTCTCCTACCATCCTGTCCTTCTTTAGACCCCAAACTCTATAAGACCAAGGGATGTGATTGCAGTCCTGTGGATGGACTGGCACACTGTGGGGCACTCAATGGATATTTATTGAATGAATGATTGTAGAGGGGATACATGAATTAATTTTGACCCGACTAGCATATTAATTGGCACTAGAATTTCATGTGTCATAGTCAGAACCAGGATTTTTTTCTAAGATAGGATCTGGAATCAAATTACATGCAGTATCTCGAGGATTTAAGGACCTTTAAGTCAGGCGCAATGCTTGGGAATTCAGATTTATAGAAATTTATAGGAGTAGAAAAAATCTCCCCAGTTCTTTAAAAAGCACTTGGACAATTTGGCATGGGTGTTTCAAATATGGAACTTCATTTCCAAAGTTTACAGAAGACCATGCTTTAGTTTCTTTTTGGAAAAAAAAAGTTATATCATGAAGCATATTAAATTCCCCTGTGATATTTCTATTTGTCAAAGGAGTCCATGGTCAGTGGAAGCATTATTTCTAAACTTTCTGCTTTCCACGACCACTTCCTTCATCTTTGACTCCTAGAATTTACCTGAGCTACAGACTGCTCCCATGTCACCCTCCAAACCTCTACATGGATCTATTTATTTAACAGATATTGCTGTGTCGCTGGTGCATGCTAGATTCTGGAAATGCATTGCGAAAGAAGACAAATGCAAAGCCATCCTAAGGCTCATGGTGAGGGACTCCATAGCACTTCTTCTGGTCAAACCCACTGGGTCCTCTTCCACATGCTAGAACAACAACAAACCCTCACCTCGTGGGAGACATGAAATATTTCCTGCATACTTTATGTGAGCTTGCTTTTCTGAACATACCCCTTACATGTGCCACATAGTTTAGCCATAAAGCAAAGTTACAACCCAGTGATGTAGGCAATTGTATCAATCTTAACCATGTGGTAGTTCTCACCAGGCTGCAGTTTCTGTGCCGAATGCTTTTACAAACACCTACCCACGACAGCTCTGCTCACTAGGCTCGATTTACACACCGGGAAACAAAAGCACAGACTGCATGACTTTGCCAAGGTCACCTGATTAGCTGGTGGAGTTGGGGCTTGAACCCATGAAATCTGACACAATAGTTCATGTGCCTAACCATAGTCTGTGGGCTTTGGGAGCACTATTATATTAAAGTGGATGAGTCATTGTATATAGAAATACCTTGAATTTGCAAAGTAGCGAATAAAAGATGTTAGTAAATTACAACTCATGATAGTCAACCAATCATATCAGAAATAAAAACAAAACAGGGTTAGAACTGAATCTTACTTCATAGCATACATTTATGAACAGTACTTCAAGCCAGGGACATGCATACAAGTTCAGATCCAGAAAATTTCTATTTGTGAAAATGTTTCAATGACTTCAGAAGTATTTATTGTCAGCCACTGTGTCTATCTGGTGCTACAAAAAACCGAAAGAACAAAATCCCCTGCTCTAAGGGCTTCTACATACACAGTGCGGAGATGAACCAAGGGTATTTCATATTTATAGGGAAGGATTGGCCAATTGTACTGTTTTCCCCCATTGCATTGCATGTACATTGTGTCTTTCCAATTGTTTTCGTTGTTTTTACGAAAGAGCTGCAAAATTGTGCAGTGGTTAAACCTGACCAAAGTGGTATTATGCTGCTGGGAAGTAAACGTATTAGACACCAGACTGGACGTCCTGTTTTTATTAACATCGCAGGGATCATAGGATGCTGAGCCATGTGTTTATTTGGATGTGAAGTCTCATATGTTCATTCCTAAAACAGGTTGCGATCTTGCTGTGTAGGGTTGAGGTTCTTTCCAGAAAGAGAGAACACAAGTGTCTTCTTTCCCCTTTCCCATTCACTCCATAGACTGGATTTTAGAGCGGGGTTGTTGAAGTCATTCTACAAGTGGATACCAGGACCAGTTTGGTTTTTGAAGTCTCGTCACTTGCTTTGGATGTTATCTGCCACACCTTTCTAAGCTTTCCTACAGAGAAGTTATCCTGAGTTTTAGAATTCTGCACATGCAATCGCACCTAGCCATTTTTTTTCTAACATGAATGCTGGGGATTTGAACTCATGTTCTCTTGCTTATATAGCACTTTAATTTCTGGGTCCTCAGACAGAGATTTATCTCTTACTCACTCAGCTTTACTGTCTTGATTTTTATCCTGATAAAGAGCATGGAGGATTGTGTCAATATTTTTCCACCCCCACCCTTACCACCTCCCACTTTCCCCACACACATTATTTCATGGGAGAAATTCCAAGAAGTAGAAGTGGGTTTCAAATTATCAGCTCAGCTATAGGATGCCTCTCCTACCCTGCTCCAGTTGTGAGACCTTGTGGGCCTAATAACCATCCTCTTAACTGCTTTGGTTATGTAGGTGAATACTAGTGACTAATAAATAGTTACTAATAAAACTCAAACAATTTACTCAGCCTTAACCTTTCTATCATGTTGTCAACATTAAGCTTTACCTGAGATTAGTATTTATATTCTAGTATAAATTAGACAAGCGGCCCATAAAGGATCAAGTGGAAAGGGCTTAGTAGCCAGTATGGTCTGTTAGGAGGTGACAAAGCTTAGTGGATGTTGTTAGAGCTCCTTTGAAAGTGGGTACTGAGTCTCCAGCCCCTTCCTTTTCTTTCTCACATTTTAACCACGTGGTCAATGGGTTTGTTACCCCATACACATCACAATGCTGCATCACAGCCAACAAGCCGTGAACTGACGCCCCAAAACTGTGAGTAAAGTGAACTTTCCTTCTTTATGCATTAGTTTCTCTCTGGTATTTAGTCATGGGGACAACAAAAGTGACCAACACATACAAAGATTACCTGTATCGAGTCTGCATAAGGGACCCTTGGTTCTTTCGTTCACTTGAATGATGAAAACCTACAATACCCAAAAGGAAATACTCACACAAGGGACTACAGCCTATATGTTTTCATTAAACTAGATTACAAAAGGGAAAAACACCTTACATGAGTATCATTTCAAAGAATCCCATTGTTACCTGGAAGCTTCCTGTGAACATGTGTTTATTAACTGCACCATAATTTAAAAAAAAATAGTAAAAGGTTTGGAAGAGCAAGAGGCAGATTGGTTGCCACAGGGGCGGAGACACGTGGAGGGGCTGCACATGGACATGCCTTGTACCATGAGCATTCAGAATCAAGTCCTCACCTTTCTTTCTCTGAGAAACCTAGAAAAAGAGTTCCACTTAAAACTTGTACTTCAGTTCAATGTTACTGGTCCCCTTCATTTCCCAGAAGTGTCTCATTGCCGAGAACACAGTGTGTGGTCACACAGAAGAAATAACAGTGTGACCAAGGGTCAGTTTAACCTCCTTTGATCCATAACATGATTTGAAGGGATTCTCTTTTTCTGTTGCAAGCAATCAAAACCAACAGCGGGTTCCAAGTTTTAAAGAGAGAGAATGAATCAATTCTAAAGCAGACGCTATCCAGGCCTTGATAATAAATGTCCAACTTCTTATCCTTACCTCTTCCTTGGGTCTACCTATCTCTCCTCTTTCTGTTTTCTTTTCTCCTGCTACAGTTGTTTTCTTTCCTTGTAAGTCACGCTCCTCTGCCCTGGAGAATCAGGCCTATAACTTCATAGCTCAGAATCTAAGAGCAAAACTGAGGACTGGAGAAATGGCCTCAGGGGCTAAGAAAGATCAGTTCCTAGCGCCCATACTGAGCAGTTAACAACTGCCTGTAACTCTAGTTCCAGAGACCTGAGGCTTCATGCATCCTTGGGCACTTACACTCACATGCACATAGGCACATACTTAAGTGTGATTTAAAATGATGCATGAACAAATAAAGGAATAGGAAAGCAAATTCTTCTTTTCTTGGTGTCGGTATCTTATAGGAAGATTTTAAATGACACTTCTTGGTTCTGGTATTTTACTGAAACCAATCAAAAGTTAAATGATTGACTGAACTCAGGCAAGATTCTCATATTCACTAAGTCTCTATGTAGTAGCTGCACAGACACCAGGAGGAGAGAGACACCAGCTCTGGTACAAAGCAAGCCAAGAACGTCCCCAGAATACACATGTCCAAAAGCAGACTGAGTTATTTTGATAACATTTGGTTACTGAGATAACATTTTAACACAAAAATTAGTGATACCTTCCTGGAACAGAAGCCACAAAATCAAGCGTTTCAAACTAAATGGGGTCTGCCATGTATGATGGAGGGCTGGACTAGCATTGGACAGACATTGATTGCAAGAGGCTCAGGACCACAAACCTTGCCTTATAACAAGGAAGGTCACATCTTGGTTGATATCAGCTGGGAAGTTATTCTGTGTCTAAGCTCGGCAGCTAATAAGGAAGACCAATAAGAAAGCCATCATCAAGAAACTCTATATAATGCATATATAGGAATACAGCACCTTCAGGAAGTCAGAAGGGACAGTGAACTGAAAATTGTGTTGATGGTGACAAGCTTGTTTGCATGTCATCACAACATTAAATTGATAATGTATGAGTGTTTACTAAGTATCAAGTATCTTATTCAGTATCAACTACTTTCATATTTTAAAACTTTAATATCTCTTACTTGTCACATCACAAAGAAACCCAGGGCAAGTCTCAGTAACTCTAGCTTCTTCTAACACTTCGCACCTCAACCCTTACCCTAAACTTCTCCCTCCCAGGGGATGGGCTTCCAATTCACATCTCCCAGCTTCTAATCCCTACATAACCTCAGACATTTTGGCTACTTGCTCTCTCTTTGCTCCTGGCTTGCTCCACTCCTGGATTTATCTTGGTCTACTGACCTGCCCCTCCCCTCTCACTCTCTCCTCTCTCTCCTATCATGGTCTAGTTCATTCTGATGACTGTGTTCAGTCTGGTCCCTTCCCATAAGCCACTGTTTGTACTCTCCCGCATACCTACAATAAACCCTCTCCTCAACCATACCTAGAAGCCCCATGTCCTCATTTATTCTTTCAGCAGGTGCCAAAACCTTGGGAGTAGCCTACATGAGCTACTTTTAGAGAGACTCTGTTTCTCTGAACTGAGATGTTACTCTCATAAGATATGTACAGATCATATATTTCTACTGTCTCCAAAGCAGAAATATAGGGTGGACTTCAAAGTCCACCAACGCTGACTCCAAATTCTAGAGTCTTCCTCTTCTGCTGCTTTCTCCCTCCACCTGCTCTAACTATCCGTCTCTCCACTCCTACTGAGTAAGCGCCCTCATTCTCACTGCTGGAGCTTCGTACGTGCTTATGCTCTTCAGAGAACCCACCATGTGGGCGTGCCAAGCTTATTTATGGCCTCGGGGTCTCCCAACCGTGTGAACTATTCTCTATTTATTAAGACACTTATTCTTTGGACTCTACTGGAGTCATGCCTTTCCCCAAAAGCCTCTCCCCCTCTGCCTCTTCAACTACTTTGCCCTCTCCTCCTCTCCTGGATAAGTGTGGTCCCAGAGCTGCCTGCTTTGTCTGTTGTTAATACAGAAGCCACACTGGTGGTCAGGGTGCTCCTTGCACCTTACTGAGGCCCTTATAACCTGGAAAGGGATGCCTTCCTCTTTGATTTGGGACATTTCTCTCGGCCAAGTCATTCAGTCCATTTGGGGATGCTCTGGATTGAAATTCTTGTTGTGCAATGCCTGGTCTTCCTCTACTCCCTTTGTTCTCAGTTAATTCCTGGAGTTTCCTTGTCTCCTCCCATAGCTGAAGTTTTACAGCTTGCTTAATACCTGCTGGGTCTCTGTGGCCATCTCCCATTTGTTTCTCAGCTCCCTCCTGGATGTCCCACAGCTTCCCTAAGCCCTCCTGGTCCTGCTACCCTTTCTTTGCCTCTTCCTCAGTACTGCATATTCTATCTCTTCCTTGTGCCCCTGATGTGGGATTCCCTCTGTATGCTGTGAATACCATTAGTTATTAAGGACTGCTTTGGACCTATAGCAGAGCAGAACTTAGCTAGGCAGGGAAAACTAAACTGAATGCTAGAAGAAGGAAGACAGAGTCAGAGAGAAGCCACATAACCTCACTAGAGATGGATGTCACAATCTTGCCAGTAGGCCATGAGCCTCATGGTAAGATATAAAATAATGGAGATGGGTTAATTCTAGATGTAAGAGCTAGCCAGCAATACGCTTAAGTAATTGGCTAAGCAGTGATTTAATTAATAGAGTTTCTGTGTGATTATTTCCGGACTGAGCAGCCGGGAACCAACAAGTTGCCTCCTTACAACATGCCCCAGCTTCCTTATACGTTCTGGGCCTCATATGATCCTTTTCCTTTTCTTCTGGTTCTACTGTAAATGGGTTGGCCTCAAAACAGCTCAATCAATGGCCAAAAACTGACACAATTGATTTTCAAATTCTCCTAAATCATGACAGCTTCTGCCACTGCACAAATGACCTCAAAATCTCTTATATCTAAACTTTCTCTGCTCTTTGCTCCCCAAAGTCTCTTACTGCTGCGACTTTTCAGTGTACTGCTCACAAGAAATCTAAGATTTTATGTAAATACTCTTTATCTCGGGACTTGTAAGTTTTTTGGGTGTGGTTTTAAAAAATCTACAAAATCTGTAACAAAAAGTTAGCTTAAAACCTTTAACAAAAAAAGTTGATGGTTAAAAAAAATCTATACATAGGTAATCTTAATTTGCTACAGCATATTATTTTAAGTTGCTACTTACTCTTGTTTAGGGTTTGTGTGTGTGTGTGTGTGTGTGTGTGTGTGTGTGTGTGTAACTTGGATTCAACTCTTGTTTTAAAAAATAGATCTATTAGGAAAATAGACATTTTTAAATAGCAACCATGTGACTTGTCTCTGTCTTAATGTCATTAGGATGGAGACAAACATGTGGCTGGAAGCCATCTTTATTAAGATTAAAGAGTGAATGCCATGTGACTTCACCACCACCCTTAGTAAGATGACCAGTGGAACAAAGCCACTAAAGCAACAATTTTTAAAACTCTTAGTCCCGCTGAGCTCTCTGCTTATCATTGTATTGCCTTTTTAAACTAGGGAGACAATAGCAGGTCTCCAAACTATTTTGGATTAGGATGGATTTCTACATGAAAATAAATTTTTTAAAGTTATAAAGGTATAGTCAGTCAGGTTACCAAATACTGACTTGGAAATATATGTCTAACTACTGTATCTTTCATATTTTCAACACAAGCCTTCTTGAAAGTTTTTGATAAGTATCAACATATGTTTAATAAATAATATGTATTTGATTAATAAGGTTTATAAATTCCTAAGATCTACTCGGGTTAACAGTAACTGACTTGCAAAAAAAATTCTACAATGGTGCACTATAAAAAGGGGTCACATCTTTATGAACTGTAATTATTATCCAGTAAAGTTCCAAGTTTCTCTATGGACTGTATTCACAGTTTAATGTTTATTGCATTTCTGGATTAAAGTTTTAATTTTATGCTAAAGGATCTTCAATTCAAAATGTTAAGGCTCAAACTTAACAGGAATAAAGCTGTAAAATCCTAATTTTATAAAACCTACTGATTTGTTGTAAACTCCTAAAGATAATTAAGACATCTGATCCAATGCTCAGTTACCTTATCCATGATCAAATTCTTTAATGTGCTCAAAACTACAAATGTAATTAATTCATTTACAGGGAAAAGCTTTATTTAGCCTCCTGTATATGTTTTCAAGGTTAAGCCTAAATCTAGTAAATAAAAACAAGCACATTTTGCTTAAAATACTTAATAGATAATGGCCATCAAACTCTTCAGAGATCTGCTGACTGTGGCATTTAAAATATTTAATGAAAAAGCTCCCCATGATAGACAGAAAGGCAAACTTAGACCTAGAGGCAACCTTAAGGTTTCCAAAGAAGAAGGCGCACAGATGACTCCAACTGAGTTGTTGCAACTCTAACCCACTAAGCAAAGAATTGCTCCTTGCCTTGCCAGCCACCAAGGCTCTGTTCAAACCATGAACACTGGTGAGTTGACTGTACTGCTCTACCTTGCCACGGCAGGTCAGTTTTCCCAGGCTCCTTCTCCTTAGGAATATCTCTCAGACCTTCTGGATCTGGCAGTCAAAGGCCTATGCTGTCTTGTGTAGCATCAGAAGATGTACTGCCTCCTTATGTGACAGTGGAAGACCTATGACCACTGTCCCCATTGAAGCCATGGAAAACAGAAGCCTAGGGTAACCTTCTAGGTAGTGGGTAAGTCACCGTCATTTTAGTTAATACATAGGCCATTTGGATTATACTTTCTGCTATAATTTACCCTTTTCAGGTCTCTGATGATACTGATGGCTAACTGTAACTTTATGTTAAAAGCAGTAAGTAAAATCAGTTCCTCCTCCAAGACTTCAGTTGCCTTCTTAGTTCATTTCATATGTAAAAATAAGTTCTCATTTTTCTAGAGCTGTTAGGCCCCCTGTTGAGAAATACCTGCACAGACAGTTTATCTTGCTGGCAGACTCCGAAAGAGATAAACTCACAAAAAAGTTCCAATATAATTTTTTTATTCTTCTTTTGTTTAAAGGAACTTGCTTTATGATAATTACTCACAATAACCATGTGTATCTTGTGATAAAATGGCTGGATAGAAAGAAAAGGGTTGAAGCTTATCCAAGTTATAATGGTCTAAGAAAGTAAATGCAAGTTGTAAAGGCCTAAAGATAAATGTTTGAAACTTCTTTCCCTCTTTATGCTTTTGTTATACTAAGATGTCAAAACTTCAGTTTTAAAATTAATCAGTGGAATTGGAGTGCTGATTGAGGTATTAATCTTGCCCTGGTAAAACACTGCTACTATTATCATAGTCAACAAGTTCAAATTTTTAAGTTTCCTTTGATTGCTTTATAAGTATAGACAAAAAGTTTTTCTCATTGTTCTGAACATATCTCTATCTAATCTATAGACCCAGCCCCCTGGACAGAGGAAACCGTTAATGCTTTTAACCCAGAATAATATCTTCGGGTCCTCAACTTTTTACTATGATTCAAAGGCATGAGTCTATTGCTTTTACTACAGTGTGGATTTTAGTACAGATTACAAACAGTGGTAATACTAATATATCTAAAACCTTTACCTCTTTTTTGTAAAAATAATATTCAAGGAAACTTCAAGGAGTCCACTTGGATACACCTCTCACAGGTCAGACCTACTCCATATAAGTACTCCTGTCAATCAATAGCTTAAGCTTACCTGTATTCTGCCAATTCCTGAGGGTGGGATCTCTCTGTCTCTCCTAATCTTGAGACTCTCCTGCCTAACTACCAGAAACATGAACTTAGAATTTTCAAATGTACACCCAAAATAAAAATTTTCACCTAATGTAGGGGAAAGTCACTTGTTCATTACAGGCTTCCCAGACCACGAAATAATCACACAGAACCTATATTATTTAAATCTCTGCTTGGCCAATCACTTAAGTGTATTGCAAGCTAGCTCTTACATATTAAACTAGCCCATCTCCATTAATCTGCATATCGACAAGTGGCTGTGGCTTACCAGGTAAAATTCCATCTCGAGCATCTGTCTCCTGCAGGGCTACATGTCATCTCCCTGACTCTGCCTTCTTTCTCCCAGCATTCAGTTTAGTTCCCCCCCTTATCTCTATTCTACCCTATCACAGGCCAAAATAGTTACTTTATTCATTAACCAATAAAAGTAACACATACATAGAATGAATTCCCACACCATTTCTCCTATTCTGTTTAAATAAAAAGGAAGGCTTAACATAATAAAATTACTTAAAACAAAACAGGTATTAAGCAAGAATTACATTTACAATCATTATATCTACTTTATCTTTTATCATAACTAAGGAAAACTATAACTATCCTTCAACTCCATCAAAGACCCCAGAAGGATATAATATTACCTAAGTTAACAGGAAGTGCATTGTAAGCAACTTCCAAAACTCTAGAATTGACAGAGACATCTTGCTAGCCTGCATAGTAACCCAAAGTTTTTCTGTAACATTGCAGGCACCCATCTTCAGCCTACTGGCCCATAGTATCTGGCAGACTTTTTCATGAAGCAGGAACCCTGAAGGACTGCCTCACCTTCTTTAGACAACTTTAGCAGTCATTTTCTGTGGGTCCTGCATTTCCAGTTTGTGTAGCATAACATCAAGTAGTCCAGAAAAAAGCAGTCTATTGCCTAAATTGCCAACAAACTCCATAAGGAGCCTCTTTGATGCCCATCATCCCCCTGTAGTAGATTGGTGCTACCAGGAGCAGATGTGTCTCATGTCATGTAAAATATTAAGTTATTAAAACATTTTAAATGCTGTATTCTGTAGTCTTCAAAAGGTTTGAAATGTATCTCTATATATCTAGAAAACCTAGCTAACATGACTACAAGCTTGACTGTAGTATATGATTATCTATTAACCTATACTTCTTAATTATGCATTACATTTCTAAATGAGCTGCACAAACACAATACCTTAATCAAGAGCAGAAATATATATAACAAAACTGACATTAAATGTGTCTCAATAAGGTAAGACCCATGCTAATGGAAATATCTATAGCATATCCCCCTTTAAATATAAACAAACATTCATAAACAACATTTTGGAATTTGAGCATAGCTCTCTCCAAACTGCTTCCTGATTTTTGTTGGGCAAAGTAATTTTGGGGTGTGTTCACAGCAATCTTTCATAGGGTCTCGGTCCATCAAACCACATTAGTCTGAAAGAAATCCATAAGTTCTCATCTTCTGTGGAAACAAAAGAACCTCTTTTCCAAAGCAACAAATCCTTAGACCCAAATTCTAAAGTCAAGATACCTTTAAAATATATATATTGGTTTAGCTTAGCAGCCTATACAATAAAACTTCTCTCTGTACTTAGCTCCTTCACAGTCAAAAAAATTCAAAGAAAACAGAATAATATACACAATCCAGACTCTCTCTGTATAGTCCATTTTTATGTAGCTTATTTTTCTTACTCTATTACTTTTTCTACAAGTATAATACTTATTTTATCTTTACTCCTTTAATCTATGACTGTCTGTACTCTTTTATATTACATTTACTGTATCTTTACCCTTTTTCTTTTCTCTCCCAAGCCTATGTACATTTTTTAAGGACACCATGTCTCATTTAGAGGTCTTTTATGTTTGAATCTGTCCTATTGTGTATCTGAAATCCTTTTCTGTCCAGGAGTGCTTCTTAAAATGTTATGCATCATTACTAGGACTAAGACT
>PVIU01029015.1:0-18173 GCA_004026605.1 Ondatra zibethicus
AGTCCTATCTTCTTAAAACATTTTAAATGCATATGGTCTCTGGAAGATTTGAAGAATACCTATCTAACTGAAATATATCTCTATATATCTAGAAAATCTAACTAACATAACTACAAGTTTGACAATTATAGATGAATATCTATTAACCTATATTTCTTAATTATACATTACATTTTAAATGAGCTGGACAAACACAATACCTTCTTAATCAAGATTAGAAATACATATACACAGTATAACAAAATTGACCTTAAATTTGTATCCATAAAGCAAGATCCATACCAATGCAAATCTCTACAGTGTATCCCCCTTTGGATGTAAACAGACATTTTTAAACAATATTTGGGAATATGGGCATAGTTCTTTTCCTGCTGTTTAGTGGGTGAAGTAAATTTTTGAGGGGTATTCATGGCAACCTTTCAGGAGGTCTTGGTTTATCAAACCACATCAATTGGGAAAGATTCCACAAGTTCTTATCCTCTATGGAAACAAAAGAAGAACCTTTTTCCTAAAGCAACATATCCTTAGACCCAAATTTTGGAATCAAAATATTTTTAAAATATATAGGTTGGTTTACCTTAGCAGCCCATACAATGAAATGTCTCTCTGTATTTAGCTTCTTCACAGTCAAAAATTTCAAAGAAAACACAATAATATACATAATCCAGACTCTCTGTGTATATTCCATCTTTATGTGGCTTATTTTTCTTGGTATATATTTTATTATCTTTACTCCTTTAATCTATGACTGACTGTACTCTTTTATATTACGTTTATTGTCTCTTATTGCTTCTTCTCTCTCTCCCAGGCCTACGTACATTTTTAAACACACTGTGTCTCATTTAGAGGTCTTTTATGTCTGAATCTGTCCTTATTGTATATCTGTAATCCTTTTCTGGACCAGGATGGCTTCTGAAAATGCTAAGTGCTTTTAAAAACCTAAGCAGCATCATTGCTCGGGGTAATATGGTACTGTCTGCTTGCTCTGTCAAGTCCAGCATGGAGGAGCTGTTTGCTGCCTCTGAGAGCCATGTACATTGCCCCATTTTTAGGCACACAGCAGGTCTATGTTGCCATTAAGCAAGTCATAGTAATCTGCTCACAGACCCCATTCAAATGATCTGTAGCCAGACCTCCTGAAAAAGTTGGAACCATTTGTGCTGGCAAACCAGGAAGCTGTCATTTTTTTTTTCAGGTTTTCAATGAGAAAGAAGCTGTCATTTTTTAAAAGAAGTTGCACAGTTTTTACTGCACCCCACAGTGCATTGTTAGTTGCAAGCCCTTCTCGAAAAAAAAAATTGTGGCTATCAAGAAACTGTGCTAAACTCTGTTCTTTTGTGTCTAGAATTACTTTTCAAACTTTCTCAGGATTTATGTGGATTTAGCTAGCACAGGTTGGAGCACCAATTTGTAGTATGGAGGCTACTTTTTTGTTTCCTGGCTGCTCAGATTTTCGAAATAACCACACAGAAACTATATCATTTAAATTACTGCCTGGCCATTCACATAAGTGTATTGCTAGCTAGCTCTTACATTTAGTATTAACCCATTTCCAGTATTTTATATTTTATCATGAGGCTCATGGCTTACTGGCAAGGTTCCGGCATATCTTCTCTAGTGGCGACTCCATGGTTCTCTCCTGGACTCAGCTCTCTTTCTCAGCACTCAGTTCAGCCTTTTACACCTAGCTCTGCTCTACCCTATCACAGGCCCAAAACAGCTTCTTTATTAACCAATGGCATTCAGAGCATACAGAGGGCCATCCCACATCAGAAAAACATGTTTGGAATGGCCTGCTCTTTTGTCACACAGACAATTCTGTCTTCCTAAGTGTGAAAGAGAAGGAGTATCAAAGAACTTGATAAGTCATGTTAGTAAAAATATTAAAGGGATTATAAAAAGTATTACAATTACTTTTTGATATCATATTGCATCTTTGGCTGGAGAGGCCAGATGAGGCCATTTGATTATAAACTTAAAGTGTTGGCAGTATTATGATGCATGATTTTGATTTTGCTCAGCAACACCATCTGCCACAGAGCAAGGAACAAAAAGAATATGTAACCTGTTTGGGAGATGATTCATTAGGTAGGAGTGCTTGTTATGCAAACATGAAAACCAAAGTTCAAATCTCCAGCTTCCACGTTAAAAGTTTGAAATGGCCACATAGGCTTGTAACCATAGTGATTAGGGAGGTGGAGATAGGAGGATTTCTGGACTCACTGACCACCAGCTGAGCTCCAGCTTTAATGGAAGATCTAGTGTCAAAAATAAAACAGAGGGAAGGAAAGAGGGGGATACTCAACCTTCTCTTCTCATGTCCACAAGTACATACACTTACACATACATGTGCACATATACTACATACGTACATGTGATGAGGCACACTATGAAGAAGCTTCAAAGACATGCATCATGGGCAATGGCACAACTATATCTCCATTTTCACCATTTGCTTTTGCATAATGCAAATGTGAAAGATAACTCAGACAACAAAAAATGTGTACTGTAATATTTCTGGTTCCATTGTTCTTGATCAGCCACCTGAAGTTTTGGGGCCTCCATTTTCTCCTCTATGACATCTAAATGAAGATAATGAATGCACATGCATTATGTGTGTTCCAATTTTGTAACTTGAGAAAATTCTGATGTTTAAATTGATCGCACACTAATCCTTCAGTTTCACTAGAAATTCCTTATACTCACAGACCACTGGCCATGTCATTTCTCAGTGACATAATGATGGCTTTCTAATGGTTAAGCAAGAAGAGATGAGACTGCTCATTTCAATAACTGCTATGTTTATTCATTTAACTGTACGTAAAATCAAAACACTAAAATTGGAGGTTGGAAAGCTGTTGGATCAGTGGTTAAGAAAGCTTATTATTCTTATAGGAATCCTAACTTTGATGTCCAACACCTACATCAGGCAGATCAAATCTACCTGTAATGGTGGCTCCAGTGGACCTGCCACCTTCTTCTGGCCTCCACAGCCATTGCACTCACATGTGTTTACCCACACATAGACAAATATACACACATAATTAAAAAAATAAAGATATAATAAAACTTTTAAAATCTGATTTGCTTAATCTTGACATCTGCCTTGTTGCTGGTCTCTTTTCTTCTGCGTTTTCATTTAATATCTCATTTAGAGAATGTAGTGATATCCTATTGACCATCTTTTACTTTGTCTGTTATACCCAACAATCTAACAGGTATAGGTATAAATGTGTCTTTGTTCTATAATGTATATTTTATTTTCAAAATGAACTGTTCTTTTATATGGAGTTTTCCCTTTTTGAGTCTGATAGTTGTTTGCTGATGTTTCTTTGGTAATTTTGTTTTAGGCTATATGCCTGGAAATCTTGAACTTATACATGACAAAGGAAAACACTTTCTTTTTGTGGTCCATTTTATACACTTTTGTAATTAATACATTAATAATGAATTGTGGAACATGTGGATGTTACTTTGGGAGAGATACATAGTAAAGAATTAAAACTCTGTTATCTTTCCTTACTTAGATTAAAAAGTAAATCAATGTCTGAGCTTGTTTTTTTTTTTTTCTCAGTTACTTCCTTCTCAAAAATATACTCAAAATCTCCTGTTCTGTCACATCCATGGTGCTTGTGGAAAGCCTAGGGGCTTCCCAAACTAAAAAGCTCAACAGTTGGTCACATTCGGTTTGTAATCTCAGGCTCATATGAAAGTGAATATTCTTTCCAGTTTCTTTTCTTGTGATGCATGGTCTCCAAACCTGATGGTCAGGAGCAACAGGGGTCTTGCTCTACAGCTCTTTCCCCTCCACTGTTTGTTCTTAACCTCTGTTCTTTATCTGTGATGAAGCAGAAAGTAAGAGCAGAAATGAGCTGGAACACCATCAAAAACCTCCGTCTGGAAATCTTATAAGGCCCATCATATGCTTTGACTTTAGTATATGCTTTGGGGTACTTTTCTATATTCTCACAGGTCATTCCCAGACCACTCTTCCCCAAGTCCTGTGATTCATTCCATATCAGTTGTGACTAAAATCCCCACATCCAAAGGACTATCTCTTTAATACTGGATCCTGGAAAGATGGTACAAATATACCTTTAGCATATTTATGGGCAAGGAGATACTATTATTAGGACATTACACCATCCACTGAGATACCTTCTCTTCATTCCACCCACCTTTTTTCCCCTGTATAATTGTCAAAAGACCCAATTTTCAAGCATATCCCATAAAATAAAAATAACAAGAATTTGTATCTCATTACCAAAACATGTGATACATATTACCTTTTACTAATTTAGCATCTTAGTTTCAGTGGGGGGTGAATACATAGTCTCTCCCATTGTGTTGACTTAAAGATCAGGCAAAAGAAATGCTGTTCTCTACTTATTAATCTTCTAAAATAGAATCACGTTGCTTTCTGAGTCATGATGTCCGAAAGAGGATACAAAAGGAAGACTGATAGGAAATAGGTGTAGACTACACATATTTCTAACCCCCAATTTGTGGTACAGTGGATCAGTATCTCTCTTTTCCCACATCAACTCTTTTTTGTTCCTGTTTTTTAATATTTAACTTCTTTATTGAATCTTTGGGAGTTTTACATCATGTTCCACAATTCTGTTCACCTCCCAGCTGTCCCATATCCCTCCTCATCCCTGCTTTGCCTCCTGTTACAAAAGAAAACTAAACAAGGTAAGCAAAAAACAAGAACAAAATATCCCCCAATAAACCAAAACAGAACAAAAACCACACCAGAAATAGAAAGATCTGTGCTTCTCCTTTTCTCCTGCCTCTCCATCACTTCTTCATCCATCCTGGTGATATTGGAGTCTTCAGCGAGTCTTATAGTATACTTCTTTGTCCCATCAGCATGACTGGCAAATGTTCTCTGCATTGAGTCATTGGTCTGGTTCAAGCCTCTGGTTTTGGTGCACCATCCTCACTGGAGCCTCCCCAGAACTCCTTGGAGTCTTGGAGATCTTGAGGGTATTGTTCTATAGGACCAGCCCCTTCATGAGCTCCAGCAGGTCCCAGATGGGGTAGATGCGAGGATGGGTCACCGCAAGCCACATTTGTGGGCCTGGGTGTTAGTCAAACAGGGCAGATAGAACCCTGGGAGGTGGAATCAGTTTCCCTACATGTATAGGGTAGATTCATCCTTGCCTAACCCACACCCAACTCTTTGAGGTCCCTTGCCAATGTTAGAGCTATAGAATCATATCCAGCACTCTGACAACTGTGGAATAAAAAGAGCAGTCAGTCATAAGTCTTATATATTAGTATATGCACCCATATTAGTATGCATCTGCCCTCACACATAATGTGTACGTATTTATTTATACATCTCGTTAGTAGACAAGAGTCCTCTGTTGAACAGAGCTCTTTCCAGTGTGAAGGGATAATGAAATCAAAGCCATAGGTTAGTATTTAATGTTTATAGACCACTCTATTTGCAAACTACTCTAGAACAATTCTGCCCTTAATCCCCACAAGAGCACTTGCGGGGAGGCTCTGCTATCAGCCCCCTTTCAAATGAGGAAATAGGGACCTGCAAAGTTCCTGACATGCTTTGTGACTGATTGGTGGCAACTGGTGATTAAAGCACAAAATCTTGACTTAGGAGAGAGGGTCTCACTGCATCCCAGCCATGGTTTAAATCATCTCAAGGGTGCTGAACTCTTTTCAGCAATAGAATAAAATGTATTAGCTGCTAAATTCATCCCACAACTGGTATTTCTCATTGACAGCAAGTGTTGGGAAGTTGTTAATTTCTGACACCAACATATATGCTGGCACTCCAGCCTCCATAGGTAGATGAACTGATCTAGTCAGAAATGACAAGGGTAAAATTAACAAATTTACCAGACTCATGTAGATAAGCTGCATTTGCTAGTGTTTGCACTGTAGGACCAACTCTGCAAAGCTCGAGAGCTAAGACATTCATCTTCTCACCTGCACACAGTGCACATAGATATCTCTGTTTTAGTCATGAACTTGAGATCACCATAGTAACCAATTAGTATTTATGTTGCTATGACAGAATGCAGAGAAGAAGGGAAGCAAGATGTGCTTACTCATTTTTATGCCATCTCCGTGGAGAAAAGATAAAGTGCTGATTCCAGTTTCCAAATTTTCATTGACTTCTCTCACCCTAATTTACATTCACATCTGTCTTTTGCACAAGAAAAAGCTTTGATAGCAAAGTATCCCTATGTATTTAGAGTAAACTCGACAGTTGTTAATGGTGTCAAGAGGAAGTGAGGAGGAGAGATAAATCATTGTATTTCTTAAATGCTGCTTGCCTATAGTATCTTTGTGACCATATCAGTGGATTTTAAATATAAACTCCTTATAAGACCTTCTGAAGCCTTTACCTAAAAACTGATACCTGCTGACGCTGAACAGAGCAGAACTAAGCAGTGCATGATAATTTTCATTTATACTTTGTTTACATTTTGACATCATTGTTGTGACTTTAAATAGTCTACCAGACAAAATAGCATGTCACCCTGTGAAGAGAGTCAACAGCCTTAGGTTACAGCTTGTCTCCAAACAACCCACAATAACAGAAGGGCTGAAAAGGGGCCAGAATCACTGCCTCTGAGGCTTTAAAGTAGACCCACAAGTTGATCCTCAGGGTCAGGGTTAATACTTGAGATCTGACTCTGGTAATTGTTCAGTAAAATTTAGGTCTCTTTACCAACTCAATTTACATACTGCCAATGATGTTTTGGAAAGTATTGTCTTTAAATGCCCAAGTCCTATGCATTTTTTTTTCTTCTTGCAAGTGCTTTACATTAGATTGTTTACTTTCTTTAAAGCTCTTGGGACACTCTCCATACAGAAGAAAGTGGGAAGTGAGAAGAGATGTATAAGCCCATCCGGAATGAAGGCGCTGCCTCTCAGCTCCCAGAACTGCATGGCATCCAGAGCTCACAGCATAATCAGTCACCAGTGGGATTTAAGAAAATTCTCCTCCAAGTAGCACAACTTCTCCCAGGTTCATCCTGAAACAGTTCAGCACCCTTTGAAATTAATGAAATTCACTAAAAGACTCAATCTGAAGAGTTAAGTGTCTATGTAATCTGGATAAATTGAGTAAAGAATGAAAATTCCCTTCCGTTCAATTTGTTGCAGACTGTTTTAATGACAAATAAATGGTAAAAGGCCTGTTTGTAGACCAGAGAGGAAATGGAACAATCTTTTTCATCTGGTCTGTTTGACTTTAGTCTCTTTATGACAAATCAAGTACGATAATTAGTCAAATAAATTGAAAACTCTTTAAGCAGACTTGTGTGAATGTCCTAGATGCTCCCAACAGCATCCCCAGCAAGGACCCAGCACCACCTAGGCCTTATGCTGTTTCCTTTGCATTCATAAGCAGCTGGGGCTCAGTCTTGCCTGTGAACATCGCGTTGTTTAGACGTGCTCGGTCACCAGCTCCAGTTCCACAACTCTGCACCAGCTCCTCTGTGTCCTCTCCACCTCCCTGTCTAAGTTAGACCAGTGCCAAAATAGTCCAAGTATAAACATACCCAGAACAAACTAAGCATTATTGACAGACAACCATATGTACTGTTATTTTGCTGTTCAATTTCTTTTTTTCCACTTTTCTTCCTATGCACTTGAAAGTTTTCCTCTTCAATATATTGACATTTTCATTTTCTTTTCTCATAAAGCAGTCATTTGCAAAGGTAGAACAGTGGACCAAGCATAAGGTATTTATCCATAACATTTATTTTATAGGGCATATTATAAAATTGTTTCCTCACAGTGTTTTATACAACTTCCAAGAAAATCTAAAGATTTTAAATGTTAGAATTTTTATGAGGTTTTTTTAGTAGTAATAAATCATGTCTTAAAAACGCAGTTTTTATTCCATAGGCCAAGTAGTTCTGTTCTAGAACAATTTACTTTAAAATCCCCAGTGAGAAAAATGTAATGAAAGTATGTAAAGACACTTAGAGAAGAATGAAAGTCATTATCTATATATGAAAATTTTCTACACCTATTATAAAATTAAACCCAGCCAAATTAACTAAGAATAATAAAAGTAACACTTATACTTTAATACCAGGAGTTTATGTGCTATACACATGACATATAAGAATTACAACGTCACACTTTAGAAACTGAAAAATCAATTCAGGTATGAGCTCCAAAAAGATAAATGGTTTTAAAAGATGAACATACGCTACTGAAGGTAAGTTAACAAGGACAATGTGTCTGTAAGGACTGATGAACAAGAGAGGGTGAGCATTAGGTACATACAAGCTCTGTGGTGGGAAAACCATTTTAGTTGGGGATTCTTCAATCCACTGATCCTTTACAAGCATTTTTGAAAATCGGACCATGTACTCCCTCCGGAAGAACTTTGTGGAAGGGAGAGGATTAGAGTTCGGATTCTTGGAACATAAACAGTACATACTAGTAGCTTGGAAATGATCACAGACTGCCTTGCACAATTGCTTAATTTGAAGAAGCGTGAATAATGCAAATAATGGGATGATATGGGCTAACATTTATAAAATCAACATATGCAAAGGGTTGTACAGACTTGAACTTAACTATTGTTATAGTAAAATGTGGTTTTTGTTTCTTGTTTGTTTAAAGAGAATAAAAACTAGCATTGTGGGAATACTTAACATAATTTTATTATAACAGATTTGAGTTCAAATATGCATGTTTCTGTGCATTCTGTCACAGTCTCAATGTGTTTCACAGTTTCTGTTGTTACTTTTTTGAGACAGAATCCTAAGTAGCCAGGTTGCTATTAAAGTCACTATGAGACAGAAGATGACTTGCAGTTCTCAGGGATCTCAGTATGGCAGGATGACCTGCAATTCTCAATTCAGATCCTGCGGTACTCAGGGGCTGATATTACAAATGTGTACTATCATTCTCAGCTTGTGTTGTGCTGCTTCACGAACTGAACTCCCAGTTCACAACTGCTAGGCAAGCATTATATCCACTGAGCCGTATCTCTACCCCTGGTACCTGTATCCACAAGACACAAGTAAAAGTAGATCATAAGTTCTGTGACTAGCGTAAAAATTCCTCTCTGTCTTGATAATTGTCTTTATGACAGCATTTGGATCTTACAAATGACACTTATGGTTAATTATTCTGTATTTAGAAGTTTGAGAAAGCCACACTTCTAGCATATCTAAGGTAGCTACAGCCTTCTCAAACGTTAGCTAGCCTATTTAGAATTAATAACTTTAGCTAAATAATTTGCTAAACAGTGAAAAATAAATATACCTAAATTGTAAAGGTTCTGGATTTACCCTAGTCTAGCTATGATACCTCTGGGGAAGGAATTTACAGAGTCTAAATTTCAAGTTTTCACCTATGAAATAGGAAGAATATCAACAGCTATCTGTTTCTGTGAAGCTTAACTGAGAAAATGTATGTCTACCACCTAGGTCATAAATGACTGAAATATCAGCTATTATCACTCCTCTCTGGCCTACAGAGATATTGGAATTCTTTTTGTAATGAAGGAGTTCAGTGATTGGACTTTATTTATATTTTCACTAATGTTTTGTGTAGAATTAATAACCTGCAGTGTCAAGACAGCAGGATTCAAGACAGGAAAAAGCCAGAGACAGAAAAAGAAGCAAAATTTAATAAGCAATGCTGAACTATATCTCAGAATCCATGCCTGGGGTCAGCTCCCACCCTTGGTGAATCCGACATAGTTTGAAGATGAAAACGTATTCTTTGTTTTCTGAAATCCCCAAGGACATTTGAGCTTGGAGTTCCTTTTAAAGTTGTTTTGAATGCATTGTAGAAAGGATGTGTGTGTGTGTGTGTGTGTGTGTGTGTGTGTGTATGTGTGTGTGTGTGTGTGTGTGTATGTATGCCATTTCTCCTTCCTAGAAACTTAAAGCAAACCTTAGTGCCTTTTCTCCTTTTATTTACTTATTTCTACTGAATTTGTTTTGAATCCTTCTGTGCTATTTTAGGTGATGATGGAAAGTGCAAGTTGGCTGCTATTTCAGTGGCCCTGTCAGTCTGCAGACAGACATATTTTTTGACACAGAAATTTTTAAGTTGAAAATTCAAGATCTGCTCAACTTTTCGTCTAATCAAAATGGTGTTTTTAATTCAGAATAATAGTGTGATTCACTAAAAGGTCTAAAGAATGTATTAAATTAATTCTTTGACACTATATAAAGAGCCAAATTGCAAGTTAAGAAGGAGTATAGCTTTTGTAATCCACAGAAACAGTTATATTTTCTTTATAATTACCAATCTTTCAACCAATCACATATCAATTCACTATTGGATATCTACTGAGTTCTTAGCTTTGCACATTGCTATATGAAAAAGAGAAGGAAAAAAGGCTACTAATATTTATCAACTTGTAGCATGATAAACAGCAGAGTTTCTGGGTCTATGCTGGGAGACTCAAGATACGACAGATTCTGGAAGTACCTTTCTCAGATCCTACCTCAGTGCATGAGCAGAAGGACTTCAGATCTCTTCCTGTGAATCTCCTTCCACACAAACCTTTGATAATTCCTAAAGAGAAGTCAGTGTTTGCAGAGGAGACAGGACCCTAGCTAGCACTTCAATAACCATTCACCATCCCACTTTGTCCTTTCTGACTCTGATGATGAATTGTGAGCATGTGCAGAGGTGCCCAGGCCCCTACCTAGCAATTTATTAATAGTTCTCCTTATCCCTTCAACACTTTATGCTCTTCCTATGACCAAAGGCTTCACTACTGTCCTCCCCTACATCCTTCTCTGGCCAGGTCTAAGCCCTAATTTCAAGCATTTCTCGTGGGTTCTAGCTTTCTTCTACGGTGCCATCCCTTACTCCTTGCTTCCCTCGTGGTTTGTTTCTGCTGCTAATATTTATGCTTCCACTTCTTATGTTCTCTATAACCTTATCTAAGTTTGCAATCCCAACCTCTCGCCTATCTTCCCACCTACCACTGTTAAACTATCAAGCAGTGCTAAAATTATGACTTTAACCTAGGTTCCAGTCCTTGTCAGTTCTGTCCTCATGCCCATCTCCTATGTTAAGAAGCACAGCAACATTCTCCTGACAGGAATCTCTCACCTTGATTACTATAGCACAACCCAGTAGATAGTCACCAATCTATTTGAGCAGCACAACTCTGATCTCATTTTTCTTACAGTACAAAATATTTACGCCATGGAGTCTTTAGTGGTGCCCTGAGTATATTTCCAAAAAGTATAGTTACTGTATTTTTTTGCCCCTGCTGCCCTTCTAGCTTCATTTGTCATCTTATCTTCACCATGTGGGCCATTTTCAAGCGATACTAAACCTCTTTACACTGCCTATAGATAGCAGGTCCTTTTCTTATTGCATGCACACCTGTATTCTCTTTCTCTGCCTAGAATAGTGTCCCTGAATTCTGTATCTCACATCTCCTTGGATTGAACCATATGTTACATGGCTGTAAGTAAGTGTCCTCACGTTTATTGATCATGCTCATGCATGCACATGTCCTTCTTGTATGCGCCAACAGCATTCTAGACACACATTACAAGAACACTCATTCTTTTCTCATTTGCACTTACTAAGCTATGTTTTTCTTTGTAACATGGCAATGTGCGGAGGTCATTCACAACATCTTATAATTCAGAACTACAGAGGATGTACAGCCAGTGCATGGGAATCTAGGAACAATCAAAAGATGTGAAGTATTCTTCTCAATTTGTTTATGCTTCTTTGAGTAGAATATCTGCTGCTGATGAAAGCAAAGAAAACACCAATGTCAACAGAAAATGCAGAAGCCAGAGACTAAGCATGCAACCACTAAAGTACAGTGGCTGTTCATCTAGTGCTGTGGGGTTAGAAGACATGCAGCTCAGTAAACTCACTTTCTCCTTTTAAATAATCTGTCTGCACTGGAGTTTATTAGCTTCCCTTATTTTTCCTGATTAATCTTGCAATATCCTATAAACTACTGCTTTTCCCAATCATACCACTATATTTAATTAAAGCTAAATAAAGACATACATTATAAAATTAAAGATAAAAAAGGAGCTCACAAAATTAAAACTACAGAGGACTAAAATAGATTTGGTGATGAGAAAAATGAAAACAATAACATGTAGATCTTGATTTAACCCTGAATGAAAATGTGCAGCTAAAGATGATACCTGTAATGATTTAATAAATTGCTAAACCAGAGCTATGTGCCAGACGCTGGGGCTGAATTGGCTAGTGTCCAACATTCAGCAATTAACATAAAAGTAATGAAGTAGCTTGTAGTCTATTGAAAGAAAAGATCTGACTTAAAACATAAAGCTCAAGTCCTTAAGCTGACAAGCATTTACCTATCAAGAAACTCAGCTGTAGAGAATGAATTGTGCCTGTGGACTCGGAGTGTGACAGCTTTGCTATAATAATAACAACTGTGGCAGAAAAGGAA
Source organism: Ondatra zibethicus (assembly GCA_004026605.1). Classification (NCBI taxonomy): domain Eukaryota; kingdom Metazoa; phylum Chordata; class Mammalia; order Rodentia; family Cricetidae; genus Ondatra; species Ondatra zibethicus. The sequence continues at coordinate 12,419 of PVIU01029015.1, forward strand.
AAGACAGATGGACCCAACTTCTCAGCCTTTTACCATCACTCCTCCTGATTCCTCTTGCTTATTCTGAGCATTGACAAAACAGCATAGCGGTTATCATAGATCTTTGCATAGCATTGCTTCAAGTGTGTGTTGAAACAAACCTGCTGCTGTGTAGTCCCCTGCATTCCCAGTTCATACCTGCCTCTTCTTCCCTACCTTCGATCTTGCGCATCTACGAGATGAGCATTTATCTTACTTTGCATCCTCAATTCCTCTTCCCTTGTCAGTCTAGCAGGTGTTCTTTTCAGATTGCTTTCATTCTTCATTATTCATTTCGGGCCCTTTCTACTTTTGTGTCCATTTTTATGCTTCCCTTCTGATATGTACCTCAGGCATCAAGCCTCTCCATTTCTCAGAAATGTTTGGTATTATTTTTCTATGGTTATTTCACCAGTTAAACTACACCTCAGAAAATATGCCTGCTTAGCTTTTCCTTGTTTTAAAGAGCAGAATTTTTCTCTAAGCTTAGGAGAAGTAAATATCGGTATGTCTAAGTATTATTTCTTTTGTTTTTGGTTTTTGTTTTTGCTTTAACAGTTGTCCCCAATCTGATGAAGCTACTCTTCCCTGGTGGCCACCTTAGAATCTAAATGTCAATTTAATTTTCAGCAATAAGTTCAACTAAAATGTTTTTGAAACTCTGTGTCTTCAATTTTGTAACCAACAATTTAGAAGTTCAGATGCCTCTAGGCTTGGTTTGCTTGTGGCCTCTCACTGGTGTGGTGAATTCCACAGATTTTAAGCACATATGTAATCTTAGTTTTTATGCATTTTAATTAGGTTGTCACAGAGATGGCATGAAGACAGACACATTTTTTCTGCCCAAGTGATTCAAAGACCCTCCAGCAGGTATTCCTGTTGTTATGCCAGCAAGTTGGTGTGTGGAAGGCATCCCCTTTACAGACAGGGGACAAAAGCCGTGTCCCTTACATAGGCATAGATGGAACCAAGCCCTCCCAGACTGTGAACTGTTCCATATTCAGCTATCCTCCAAACAGTAAATAACAACACAATGCCGCACAGTGCAGACAGTTTACATATGTTGTACCCACAGTGCCCACGAAACACAGAAGGCACTTGTTTCCAAAGGAATTAGAGAAAATACTCAATGCCCCTTTATCACCCACACATTTCTACTTTAGGGATACTTTTGTATTTACATCTTGTTTTAAAGTCATGGATGTTGGAAGTTTGTACTGTTTAGATTTTCCATCTTATCATTATAGAATTTTGAAAGCCAGTTAGTGCACTATGTTCTTGCTAAAAATCAAGACAAATTGGTATATATGTACATCACATATTTGTATATAAGCATGTATATGATGTGTATATAACTGTGTGTATGTGTGTGTGTGTGCAGAAAATTATGTTATATCCTGTGAAATTTGTAGAAAAATACTTGTAACAAGAAATGCAGAGAGGTAGAAGCAGACTCAGAAAGGCAGAAACATGAACGCATTCCTGAAACTTCTAGTGATAGCAGTTTGTCCTTTGCAGATTTTTCAAATGCTGTCTGTTTCTATATCAAATTCTAATTGAGGTGTTTATTTTCCTATTTTGCCCAATACTCTAATAGTGCCCTCATCTTGTAAACTCTATTTTCTGTCTTTTGATATAAACGTTTGTAGTAGCACGAACTGACTGACAACAAAATTTTCTCTATTTTAAAGTAAAGATTTCCAATTTTTTTTCTTCTGTAGGTGTAAGTAAATATTCTGGGGGTGGAGTGGAAGGAGTTTGTACATAGCCTGCTTCTGAGATGAGCCTTTCATCATTCGGGATTTCTGCCTGATATGCGCAATATCACCTCCACCCCAGACACTTTCTATTCCTTCATATTGCTATTAATAATTGATTCTGTTGATGTACAAGAATAGGATTTAAAAACACATCCCTCTTCCTAGCCAATATCTCTGCGAGTTCAGCTTTCCCAAGCAGTGGCTTATTTCAGAGCTGTGTCTTCTCTGCAAGGTGCTTTGCTTTGTAGCTACTGTAGAGAACATCTAAAAGGCTACCTTTCACTTTCTTGGGTGCTAGCACATAGCTGCTTAGCTTGTTATTGGTGAGACTTCTGTTGTCCATTTTGTTTTAGATATAAGGTGTCACTTTGTAGGCTAAACAGCCTTGACTCCTAAAGTCATTCTTGCCTCAGTCTTCCAAGTGCGAGGCTGTCGGGTAGGTACCATCTCACCTGGGTATGTGTACAGCCTTCTTTGAATTAATCAATCCAACAAAAGCTTTTCTTGCTGCTTGCTGTCATTATTCAGCTGAATACCAGACTTTTTTTTTTTCAAAAATACATGAAATGTTTGAACAAAAGTCATTACAGAATTATGGATGATTTTTCTGTGAAATGTTGACAGGATATTTGTTTCAGTTGACTTTTTTTTTTCTTTCCAAGTTCATCTATTCATCTTCAAGGACTCTTGGGAGCACAACTTTACTACTTTGTTCTACTCAGACTCTATTTCCATCAGATTTTGTCTCAGGAAGAGCATTCCCTGTAACACAGCTTCTGAGAAGTTGGACCTAGAGAAACCTCTGCTCAATTGAAATGATCAGTCGCTGATAATGCTGGTTCAGAAGCGGATCCCTTTCTCCCAAAGCTGGACGATGGTGATCTGTTTTTCCTCTCTGTAGGTGGCTTGATTTCTAAAAGCATCAAGAGTGAGTGGCAGAACAGCAACTGGTTGGACAGTAAACACAGGGCAGACATTCAGTTATTTCTTTAAACTGCATAAGGTATAAAAGCTGCCCTAGAAGGAGATGTTGTCCTTAAGGACAGTAGATTCAGCTATTTAGACTTCTTTTACAGCATTTGGTTCCCAGAAAAAAAAAAAACAGTGTAACAATACTTTCTTTATACACACATACACACACATTCACATGTTTGGAAGCTACTCATAAAGGAAATGCACACACATATACACAAACTTATATGCAGATATTATATATACTTACACATATACACATCAACACAACAAAGCAATTACATATATATGCATAGACAGATGTCTATCTATCTATCTTGTTGCATGCACACACATGTAGTAATGTTTCATTTGTACTTTGATAAATAAAGCTTGTCTGAAGATCCGAGAGTAAAACAGTACCACTTGTCAATCTTACAGACAAGGCAGTGGTGACACACACTTTTAATCCCAGTAACCACACTAATTTGCCATAAAAACCAGTGGTAGTGGTACATGCCTTTAATCCCGGCAATAGAGAGGAATATAAAATGGAGGAGGCAGCTCTCAGATACAGTCTCATTCTGAGGTTTCCTGGAGGCAGGATCGCCCTTTCAGACTGAGGTAGAGGTAAGAGCCAGTGGCTGGCTGTTTTGCTTTTCTGACCTTCAGGTTGAACCCCAATATCTGTCTCTGGAATTTTATTAGATGTGTTACACACACACACACACACACACACACACACACACACACACCCCACACGAGGGAAGGGAAGATGGCTCAGTGTGGAAATGTTTATTTTACAAATATGAGAGCCCCAGTTCTGAGTGCTGGTTCCTAGAACCCAGTGCTCTGTTGCAGAAATAGCTAGATTCTTGGGATCTTCTGGCCAACCAATCTAGCCTAAACCGTTGATATGAGGGAAGACAACATACATCCACATGACACAAGCATGGGTGAGCATATCCACATACATATGAACATACACTTATACTGCATATGTAAATGTAGTATATCTTCAATAAATCTTTCAAACATCAGCAAAAAAATCGTTTGTAACCACCCTACCAAGAGCATGTTTGTGTTCTAATTGTTTGAAAATACTGATTATAGAAGGATATTTTAAAGAGTTCAGAAAGGTTGACTCATTCATATTTTCCTAAAGCAAACAGTTCCTATTATTCGTAACATTGAAAACACTGTCATCTCACCTTTCAACATCATTGAATAATGAAAAACCATTAGTAAATAGCACCCAGAAGTGTCTGCCCACTGCTTATCAACAAGGATGTTCTACCTTGCAGTTTCCTCTTGCCTGGCAGATGGAAACCGATTGTTTCTAGGTATACATGTTTTTTAAAGATTGTAAGTTTTACATACTTGGCCATTTCTGCAAATATGTAGAAGAGACAATTAACATAGAATTATATCATTAGCACATTGTAAGCTTTTTAATTGCTAAAAAATTGACTATTTAACCAGTAATATAAAGGATGGTCACTTAAAATTCTGACATATAATTGTTCTTTTAGCTTTTCCCAATTTGTTTAAAATATTGCCTTATTTTGATTGTAAATATTAGTATTGTAACTATTTACTCTACATTATTATTTTATTTGAAATCCGTATTCACATTTAATATTAATATTTATATTTTATAGTTGACTTTAACAGATCATTGCATATAGTGATAGCCATCATTTGCTCATTAAAATTATTATGCATATTTTCTCCAAGTATACATTTGTTGTATACTTAGCTAAGACTTCACACCTGCCTTTCATGTGGTTTCCAACATTTATACATGTCAATTGTCTCTGTTTTTGAAGGAACAAGGATCTTTGCTGGATACTTTAAATAAAAATAGAGATTATGCTGGTAATAATTAAAATGTCCATTTCCATTTGCAAGATATGGAACTGTATGTTCCCTCTCAAAATAACTTCAATTCTGTTAAGAGGTTATTCTACACAGAAATTAAAAAGAAATAAGTCTTGCCATAAAAGCCTCACTTGGTCCATCAACAAAAGCCTCTGCTTTGTTGGGATGGGGGTGGGGAGAGAGTTTGGTGTCTGGCTTGAATGTAGCTATTACACTCCAGAATTAATCCATTCAGGGTTCTCTCCCCCTCAGGGTTGACTGTAAACAGCACAGCACCCCTGCAGGTAACTGATTTGGCCACAAAACCATGGATCAGTCAGAATTCAATTACTGTTTACAAAGGTTATGTGGTGAATAAAATAGTGAATGTTGCTAAATTGTGTTGTCCTCAATTCAGAAGAATACAAAAGGCACAGGTAGACAGGCTTCCTAGGTAAACGATGCCCCCAGGACTCATGCACTGTGCTCTGAGAAGACTGAAAGGCAAAGGGCCCTGAGGACACTAAAGATTTTGTTCTAGGAGTTGGAATTCTGTGTTAGCCTTCTTCGTATTTGGTTTTAGCCCTCCAAATTAAATAATAATAATAATAATAATAATAGTAACAGGTTCACACCGCCCTTACTTTAACGTCTATACAGATAAGTTGTTTATTCTGCATAAACTTTTCCCAACTCATTTCCCTAGACACAGAGAGCTTACAAGCAAGGAGTAGAACCTGATTCCCATACTTATATTTAGAAAATTATGCTATTCCCTGGAGAACAAAACACAGTTGATTCTGTCTTGGAGATGGCCACAATACTCACATATTCTTAGCAACTTTTTGTGAGCAGTTGCTATTTTTGTTGTAATAAACTCACAAAAATTTAAATAATTTTAACAAATTCATCTTGTAAGCTAATTATACCTTTAAAGCAATCATCATCAGAGAATATGTAGTAAAATTTTAATATTTTATGTCTCAAAAAATTTAAGAAAGTTATGAAAAACCAAAATAGAATGAAAAAATCAAGAAAATCCATCTTATTTGTTTACTTACTTACTCATTTGTTTGGTAGATTTGGGCTGCCTGGAGCAGAAAAAAATCACTTTTCCTTAGCCAGATATAAGATAACTCTGGAAGGAGGTGTGTTCTCTTCAGTAC
>PVIU01029016.1:0-18149 GCA_004026605.1 Ondatra zibethicus
AAAAAAAAAAAAAAAAAAAAAAAAAAAAAAAAAAAAAAAAAAAAAAAAAAAAAAAAAAAAAAAAAAAAAAAAAAAAAAAAAAAAAAAAAAAAAAAAAAAAAAAAAAAAAAAAAAAAAAAAAAAAAAAAAAAAAAAAAAAAAAAAAAAAAAAAAAAAAAAAAAAAAAAAAAGACTCTAGCAGATTTACTGTGACACCTTGATCATCTAAAAAGAGGGTCGTAGATGATAGGTAATCTTACTAACTTGATCAGATTGAAAAGACCTAGGAGATTAGGAAATCTCACATCTGAATGTGTTTGCAGAAAGAATTAACTAAGAGGAGAAGACTCCTGCTGAATGTGGGTGGCACTATTTCATAGGCCGTGGTGATTGACTGAAAGCTGGCAAGGAGAAAGCCTATGTACTCAATCATTCCCTCATTCTATTTCTTTGCTCCCTGCCCTCCCCACCATTAGGTAAGCTGCTCTACTACTTTGTCCATGCCCTGGAAAACTCAGACCTCTAAAACTGAGCCAAAATACTCCTTTCCTTGCCTAAGTTGATTTCCTTAGGTGTGTTGTCAAGGCCTCTGAAAGTCTGATTAATGCACAAGTATAGACAGTGGGAGATGAGTACCTCTGAAGTTCATGGCAAGAATATAGCCAGGCTGTAAGATATGTATGTGTATATATATATATAGAGAGAGAGGGAGAGAAAGAGAGGGAGAAGCCATGTAGCCTCCACCTGGGACACATGCTCCTCACCGGAGCCTTGTTGGTAAGCCACAGCCATGTGGTACTACACAGATTAGTAGAAGTGGATTAACCAAAGATATAAGAGCTAGCTAACAATATGCTTAAGTGATTGCCCAAGCAGTGATTTAAATAATATAGTTTCTGTGTGATTATTTTTGTGGTCTGAGAAGCCAGGAACAAACAAGTGACCTCTTTTAACACAAGGTACCTTGTGTATGTGGAGCAAGACCAAGCTATCTACAGTAAGAATTGAACTTTTCCTAAAGCAACTTCTGATACACTTCCAGACCCTTGTAGAGACAGAATTGGCAGAGATCATTAAGTTCCCTGTGATCATGCTTCTAGACCTTATTAGAATGTTGATTTATAATTAGGCCCATAAAATTATTAAGGTTGGGCAGACTCATATGGTGCCAAGCAAATGAAGGATAAAAGGCATGTATAAACAATTTGTATCTATGCACATCTAGAAAATCTAACTAACATGACTACAAACTTGACTATTATAAATGATTATCCATTAACAACCTATATTTCCTAATTATACATTACATTTTTAAATGAACTACACAATCACAATACCTTAATCAAGAGCAGAAATACACATATAACATGATTGACCTTAAATTTATATCAATAAAGCAAAATCCATACCAATGCAAATTATTCATATCTATATCATATCTCCCTTTAAATGTAAAAGAGCATTTATAAACAATATTTGGGAATATGGGCATAGTTTTTTCTTTCCAAACTGCTTTGTGCTGTATGGGGGTGTTGTTAATCAGGTCTTTCATGGTGTATCCTGTATGCTAGGTTCATCTCAGTTGGCAGTTGAGCAAAGTAAGTTTTTGAGGGTATTCACCACAACCTTTCAGGAGGGTGTGGTCTATCAAACCATATTTGCCTGGAGGCAAGCCACAGGTTCTCATCTTCTGTGAAAACAAAAGAACCTCTTTTCCAAAGCATCATGTGCTTAGACCCAAATTCTAAAGTCATAATACCTTTATAATATCCATGCTGGTTTAGCTTAGCAGCCCACACAATGGAACATCTCTCTGTACTTAGCTCCTTCACAGTCAAAAAATTTAAAGAAAACACAATAATATACACAATCCAGACACTGAATTTTCCATTTTTACGTGGCTTATTTTTCTTTATTTCTTTTAATCTATAACTATCTGTACTCTGTCTCTTTAAAGACTTTACCCCCCCTTTTTTAAAGCATTAACTTTATTTTATGACTTTCTATACTCTTTTTCTTCTCTCTCCCAAGCCTACGTACATTTATCTAACATTACGACCCATTTAGAGGTCTTTTATGTCTGAATCTGTCCTATTGCATTGTCTGTAATTCTCTACTGTCTTGAAGAGCTTTTAAAACGCTAAGCAGCTTGGTTGCAGCTGCTCTGGATGTTGGCTCCGCCTCTCTCCAATTTTAAAATGGTGGAAGCACCACCAGTGTTAGCTCTGGGGCTCCCAGGCAGGAGCTGTGCTCAGCAGTCCAACCCGGAGAATGAACGTGCAACACATAAGTGCTTTTTATCTGAGTTACAGCCAAATCTGCCACGCAGAGCCCTGCACAGCCTGGAAACATCTCTCTGTATGGCGGTGGGAATCTGCCATGCTTTCTTGCCTGCCCAAGCCTAGTAGACCTGATCTCACTGATTGTCCAAGCAGGAAGAGCCAAACCATGGGCATGATCTCAGCTACTTTCCTCCTGACCCCGAGTAGGCACAGAAACACTCAGGCCCACAAATACTCCATAGCCAGAGTTTGCACTGGCGGCAGGGCCCAGGAAGCTTTGTTTTAAAATGGCATGGCTTTTTCTTTGCTACTACTGCTGAGTCAGGAAAATCTCTCTGCAGCATGCCATCAGCAGACAGCAAAAAGCTGTGTTAAACTCTGTTTTTTCTGTGTGTCTAGAATTAAGCTCTCTCAGGTTTTTATGGGTGCCAAATTGTTACACAAGGAGGGCCCTTTGTTCTGTCCTGGAGATTTCTCAGGTGGTCTTCCTTGATCAAACCCGATTTTTTTTAACTCAGAATGAATCCACAGCCTCCCATTTCCTGTGGAAACAAAAGCAAAATCTCTTCTTCAAAGTAACATATCTTTTGACTTCAATTTTGAAGTCAAGGTATTTTCAAAATACCTATCTTGGATTAATTCAGCAGCATTTATAAGCAAATATCTTTTAGCAGCTGTTGCTCCTTCCTTCAGCATTCAAACAATTCAAAGAGAGCATAATAACATACAGTATCAAGATTCTCTGTGTGTTTTCCATCTTTATGTGCCTTTATTTTAAACTCTATTTCTTTTATATTTAATTTTTGGCTTTTTGAGACAGAGTTTCTGTGTATCTTTGTCTTGGAACTCACTCTGTAGAACAGGCTGTCCTTGAACTCAGAGGTCATTCTACCTCTGTCTTCCAAGTGTTGGATTAAAGGTGTGTACCACCACACCCAACTACTCTCTTTCTTTTTTATTTTAAGGACTTTATCCTTTTTTTTAGCCTGCATATATTTTTAACACACTGTAAACCATTTAGAGGTTTTCTTCATCTTTGAATCTATCTTTACTGTATATCTCTCTTTTGCTGACCACATGAGTCTTTAATTGGCTAATCAATATGGGTAGAATTAAAGCCGTGGCTTTGACAGCTGGATCCAGCCCATTCCTTAGCTTTCTGAGATTCCAGAAACGTAGTGGAGGTACCGGCTGTAGCCATGTTTATTGCAACAACTCTATGGCATTTCAAAGTCCCTGCCAGCAAGCAAGCTGCAGCAGTATGCTCACAAACCACACTCAAATGCCCTGTAGTTGGACCGCCTGCCTGAAAGAGTCAGAGTTTGCCCTGGGAGGATGGCCCAGAAAGCTGGTATTTTAAAACAGTGCAACTTTTTTCCTGCTACAGCTGAAAACCAAAAAGCATGTGGTCAGCTTTTCATCAACACTATGTAAGTGTTTTCTGGCAGGACCTCTTAAAAGAGTTGCAAGGTTTTGCAGCTAATGCTGAGTCAGGAAGCCTCACTTAAATGATAGTGCTTGCTTCTAGCAAGCAGAGCAGACCCGAGAAATTGCTGCTACCAAGAAGCCATGCTTTACTCCATTATTTTCTGCCCAGAATTACTTTCCAAGCTCTGTCAGGTTTTATGTAGATGCATTTGTCCACACAGCATGTCAGGAGCATTGCATGGTCACTCGTGGGTAGACAATTTTTCTGCCAAGAAAAATCTTGTTAATAAGTAGAATTCATGTCAAACATAATTGTAAACTAGGAGTTGAGAGAACAGTATCACAAGGTTGATCTACGTGGATTTATAGGGAAGAAAATTGCCTGGAGGATTCGTTAACTATCTAAATAATAATATAAAGAAGTGAAAATAGAGAGCAAGAAAATGTGGAGTCAATACATATTGGTGAAAGTGTAAGAGTAGACACAACATTTGAAGACTTTCTAAAATATAACAAAGTACATTCATCATGGAATAGATTCTAAGTAACCATTTATCAAGCAAAGATAAATGTCAAATATCTGCTTCCACTGGTGAGTATAGTGCTGACCTAACAGTCACATAATGAAGCTATGATAGTAGAGAAGAACCTTTCATGGTCCTGAAAGTTCAAACATAGTTCTTATTTTTCAAGACAGATATAGCTACTTTCACCAAAAGCTACTTACAATGAAACCAAGGCTTAGCAACATTATCTAAGAAAACCAACTACACATTTAGTGAAAAAATTTACTATACAGAATTTATCTCATTCTGGAAGGGTGAGTCATTCAGACAAGAGTATACTTTCCTTTCTTGTCTTTAGGACCTCAATAAATATCACTGTCAAAAGCTTTACAACATTTAATCCATTGGTATACATCTTACATATCATCATATCACAGCAAGGGGCCCATTATATAGTAATAGATACCTTTCTATGTTTCCTAGTAGTAAGATATGTGAGTCTGTTGGTCAAACAGGGAAAGGAGGAGCAGGTCATTTATCATCATTCTAGGATCTGTATGTTTATAGATATTTGTCCCTAGATGGGACCGACTTTCAACAAGTGATCCAGTCCTGCTGAACTATAAATTACAGTTACCATCTGGAGATATAGTACCCCTGGTGTCTATCAGCAGGCAAACAGAAACATGATCTTGGCAGTATTTACCAAAAGTCACCTAAGAGGAAGTTTCATTGCTCTTACTCAAAGTTTGTAATCATCACACAGGTAATCTGTTCGATTTCTTCTCTTTCTATTGACCAGTTGTGATGGCAAATGGAAAAGCACAGAGAGCAGTCTGAAGAGCATGTGACCAGGGACTCAAATCACTGAAGGATAAGTATCCATGTCACACCACCAGGGGATCACTGGGGACAGCAGAGAAACAGCCTAAGAGTGAAAGAATTGTGTAGCAGGAAGGTAATTAGTATTAGCTATGCTTGAGAGATCAGCAGCGATTATTCCAATAACTAGAGGAGACAGTAGACACTGTCATAATCATATGTTTGCTGGCTGTGCATTTGCATATTCTTAAAGTTTAATAGATACACCTCTGGTGCAAGGAAAATGATTATGGTTTGTAGCTCCACAGAACTACTCTTCTTTTTTTGTGTGTGTGTGTTTTTCGAGACAAGGTTTCGAAGCCTGTCCTGGAACTCACTCTGTAGACCAGGCTGGCCTCGAACTCACAGAGATCCCCCTGCCTCTGCCTCCCGAGTGCTGGGATTAAAGGCGTGCGCCACCACCGCCTGGCAGAACTACTCTTCTTAAGACTTCTTTAGTTATTACTTTCTGTTTTTTTTTTACTCTCTTTCCTCTTCCACTCACTCCTTTATACTGTAGCTGGCCTTGCACACACACTTGTCCTAGAAGCAAGTTGGCCTCCCAGCCAGTGTGTAGGGCAGACTACCTTGTCATGAACTTGAGCACAGCTCTGAGCTAAGCCTGTTTATGGGTAGAAGCTCTTTTTCATGAGCAGATCATGGTGCTCAGGACATTAGCCAAGAAAAACCTTTATTGGCATCCTCATGCAAAGAATTGCCAAGCTCTCTCACTTCATGAACATTGCTTATAGAATAATTCTCACTAGATATGTGATTAGGGAACCTGGAATCTATCCCTATGTTACTTCTAACCAAACTCGGTCAACTTTCTTCTTACATTTAAGATTTTTCTTTTCCATCTAAGCAAAATCTTTTGAAAATTGAAATGGGAAAAAATTAAAAATAATCTGAGTTGACATTTTACTTTTTATTACTTCTATCTTTCCAGTAAAATTGTAAAAAGCTTGAGCTTTGTCTGGTGTGCGAGGACATGAGAGTGCCCATGTGGCTTACCTCACAGTGCTTGTCAGATAGAGACAATGAAAGGGTGAGTTCATTAAACAAAACCATTATATAATTAGAAGGGTATATCATTTTTTTGATAGTCTCCTTTCACTTGTAAAGATATTTTATATCATATTTTCTCTTCTTTGAGTGTCGGGAGCCACGTGATTTCTTTGGGAACAATGCCTGAGAATAGCACGAATGATTCTCCTTGGAGCCAGACCCTGGAGACCCTGACCCACTTGGCAAAGACCTGTGGACAGTTCACTGCATGATTCTGGCCATGGCCTTGACCCTGGGAGCATGTGTGCTATGTGTTCTCTTTGCTTTCACTATGCTAGCCACACTGCTGGCCAGAGTGAGTCACCATAGGTCATGAAGTTTAATATTACATATTAGCATAACTGTTCTGGAAAGAATGATTTTAACCACAAGAGTCTTTGAGAAATGTTAAGTAGATGGTATCAAGAGTTAATGGGAACAGTCTAGGAACAGGGAATGAAACAGAATTATAGAAACTCACAGTTCCCTCACATCTAATAATTATGCCAAAACCCAAGAAATTAAGGGAGAAGGACATGAGAACAAGGTATAAACATTGCTAGCCATTAAGAGTATGTTTCCAAGTTATGTTGCTTATATGGTTAAAGGAAAAACCTGGTATGTCCCCAGAGCAGATAGAGTAGTACAAAATGTAGAAAGAATTGATCCAGTTTTGACTGTGAGTTAGTTGTGAGAACTGAGACTCTACCAGATGTAATTATTAACCAAAAGGGACAAAATTGTCTCTCTCTCACCCTGCATGACACTGTGACTTCATGTGCTGCCAACTGGGCACACTGATCTACCTGTAGGTGTGCCTAGTTAGAAAACTCCCTTTGTAGCTTTCAAGACTGCTTATGCTTCTACAGTAAAGATACATATCAAAAAGTTCATGACTACCAGGGGGAAAGTTGGGGAACGGAAGGAGAAAGAGGCAAGGAACAAACTGGCAATTATTGTAATCATTTTTAGAAACTTAGAAAGCAAAACTGATTGTCAAATTGTTCATGCAAACTATTAAGAGCATAGAAATAAAGACAGCCCAGGCTGGGGGGGCACTTGTTTGAATATTAACAGGTGGTCACAATTTCTTCATGGTGCCAACTTCACAATCCATTCTGGGTCATCAAACCCAACTAGAGCAGGGCTTACAGCATTTTAGGTTTTGGAAGAATGAGATTTTGAAAGGGAAAAATGGAAGGGACAATTTGAGGGGAGTCATTTGTCAGGGGCAGGTCTGTTTATATGTCTAAGTTGAAGGTAGAATTTCCTGGATGAACCTAAGAAGTGAAGAGTATTGGTAATTGATGGTGACCATAAATTAATCACTTTGTAGATTCTAAGAAAGATCTGGACCACAGTATGAAAGGGAGTCCTGTGCAGACAACTGTTTCTATTTATCTACCCATCTGTTCATTAACCAGCTTTTGCTTTGTGTTTAATATGGGGGTGTTGAATAAAATGCAGCCTTATGGAATTGTAGCAGACACTGGCCTCAGAGTACCCATTTCTGCACAGTGTGACAAAGTCATGGGCAGGATAGGAACACAGGGGAGGAGCATCTATATTGGATTAGGAAGCTCAAAAAAAGTTTCTTGGAAGAGGTGATGGTTGAGCTGAATATAAAAAAGATGAGTAAGTCTTAGATGACATGGGGGTGGGGACAGCATTTTCCTGGAAGTAGGAACAAAATGTACAAGACTTGAATGCCTAAAACAGCTTGTCACATTTAGGAACCAAAAGAAGTTTTTAATAACCGTTTCAAAGATATATGGGCAGACCTGGAACATGAGGAAGAGAACTGTATAGAAGCAGGGAGGTCAGAGAACTTGGGGAGGGTATCACCAAAATGTGTGACCTTGATTCTGACGGCTCTGTGATAGTGACATGGCTGGAACTACATTTTACAAACTGGACAGGATTGGCAGAAAAGAGTGAAGCCTGCAGACGGGAAGCCCATTTGAAGCCCGAGCAACAGCCATAGGGCATGAACTAAGGTCGCAACCTGGCCATAGGGATGGAGGGATGGGAGTGGAGCTAATAGAATCTGCAGAAATCAAGAGCCTGGAGCTCTGTGGATGGGTCTGGGGAATACTGGGATGACAAGTCAGAATGCCTCTCTCAGAAGCTGAAGAGCACAGATCATTTGGGTTTGGTCACTGACTGCTTTTCCTTAACCTTCTCTATCCCCAGCTGGGAGTGTAGCTATCTGCTAATAGCCGAACAGCTTTCAGGTTGGGAAGGGACATCAAGCATCATTCTCTACTTCATTAAGTTAGAGGACCCTTTCCACCATCAATCATGCCCTGACTGTTATTTCCTCGAAGCAGTGGGGCTCATTACATCAGCCTTTAGAGAATGGGGGTCACTCATTCTCCATCTCCCGCAAGGCTCCCGATACCTCACCATGCCTCTGTGTCCCACAATGGGTGGTGACCATGAGCAGCCTTCTTTACAGGGTCTACTGCAGCCTCTGCCCCACCCCCTGCCCCCAGAACACATGCCATCTTCTGTCGGAAGTGACAGATGATATTTTGGTCTTGGGATTTCCTCTTAGGAACGCGTCTGTCACCTCTCTACTGTGTGATGAATGCATTCTAAAGAGCTTAAAGGCTGTTTGACTGAGGCTGAGGCAGCTATTTTAGGTGGAGAATTACTGACATCCAGGAACAATTTTTAAATAGGATTAAAAAAAAAGAGCATTAGCAAGAGCTGCCTTGTTCCCTTTAACATAGCAACATTTGTGTGCTACCTGGTGAACATGGGTGTCAAGGCACACTTCTAGATCCATAGTGTGACCTGTGCTTGATTACATAATAGCCACAATTTCCTCCCCTCCCAGTATCCATGGCCTTGCAATGTGACTTTGCTCTTCTTTCCATCAAGAGGGGAAGACTCTCTTTTTCTCAAGTTCTGAGAAAATGGAATTTTAATGGGAATGTGTTGTTGGGGAGAAATAGTGACTTTCTTGGCACAGCATTAAGGGAAAGTTGGAGTGGGGGCTGTCTGGGCAGGGGACAGAACACACTGGTCCAGACTCAGTGATAAAGAGTGCTGATAAAATGCTGGGGAAGTAAATTAATTTTTTTTTTTTTTTTTTACAATTCTGCACAGGAACTCCCTCCCAAATCTGAGTGTGGATAGCTCTGTCTGTTGTCCCACATGTTCAATCTAAATTTGTGTCTCTTAGGCATTGGGAGAGTTGAGGGGTTGAGAGGCCACACACTTAAGTAGAAGGTGGCAATTCTAGCTGAGGTTAGCTTATTCTGTTCTAGAATGATCAGAAAAAAAATGATGAGTGAAATAAAGAGCTATGTTTTAAACCCACGGGCTTTAGGGTGTTTGGTTATATAGCAAAACCTAACTGATGTGTGATCCAAATCTGAGAAGTAATTATTTTGGTCTGTGTTTCCCTAGGAACTTGCTAAAGTGGTCCCTGAAAGTCACCCCAAAGGTACCAACATTTAGGGTTAAAATGTTTCATGTGCTAGAGAGGAGGAAGAAAATGCTAGGGTTGTTGCAGAATGGGAAACACCACCAAGGGTAGTTCATTTTCTAAAGGTATGCAAGGAATGTTTCACCCCAAATATAATCAAAGATATCGCTTTAATTTTTATTGCCCTAGTTGATAACTGATTTGGTGAGTTTTCTATTTCCTTTTTAGTAACAAGTTTTTCTCATAAAATCCCTTTTCAAAGTTTATTTATCATAGAGAAAAATGACCTCTCAGTTTCGTCTTGGTAATCTACAGATTCTGTACACTTTACCAAAAGTGAGCCATGGTTCCTGAGATAGTGAGCAACTTTCAATGGCTAGTTTTCAGAATAATAATGTAAAATATAAGAGTAAGATTTAATTGACTATTATTATGAAATTAGTATGCACTAAACTTCATCTTTGGGCTCAATGCTTAATATCATATTCAATCACTGTGTGTACTCATATGAGGTAGAAACCTCTCTATTAGGGATTCTACTCACAAAGTGACTGAGGATCAACGACCTCCCTAATGCTCAGGGCCCAAGAGGCAGCCATAGTGTTGGTGTGAGTGCATTATCCTCCCTGTCTTCACAGGCTGCATATGACTTGGACAGAATCCACACCTTACCATTGTTTGCCATGATTGATCTCAGAATAAGTATTCAATGTGTCTGAATTTCAGAGTTTTTTTTAATCTATAAAAGAGATGATAATAAAGACCCATAGAAACTGAGAACTGGAAAATGTCATGTCATGTTACTGTCATTATAAATTTGGAAATTCTCTGAGAAAGTAAAAAAGTATTTAGTGAACAATGAAAGGTTTGTTTTTGCTCTCACAGAGACCATCGGGGCAAGGAGGGAGAGCCTGCATCCCTGAGGAATCTCAACATTCCTCTCTCCATCCTAAATTTGATGGATGTAGTATGAAGATGTATGTTTAGAACAGGTCCAGGTTCTGATCCACTATATTGAGCCCCAGCCACCTCCCACCTCATCAGGAGGCAAACCTCTTATCTATAAGCTCAGGGACACTGACTGATCTATTGTTACATTTTGAGAGATGCTTAAACAGCAACAGGATGTTTGGTGAAGGATCGGGTGGTAAAATGTCTGTGAAAATAAATGGTAGTCACTGAGTGGGAAGGTTTTGGAAACCCTCCAATGTGGCAAATGCACAGAGCAGGCTACAAATGCTCCCTGTTTACTTTCTACAGAATGCAAACCTGCTTCAGACCCACAATGGATAAGTTGAGTATTCAGAGGCAATGGTACTTCCCTTTTAAACTTGGCATTTGGATTTGTCCCTTGAGTGATTCCAAGTAGTCATAACTATGCTGATCTATGATATGCAGGCCCACATACAGACCCAACTACATAGGGACACACATTCAAATACACACCTACCCATTTCACACCATGGAAGATGTACTTAAACAATATCCCACTATATTTTAAATGATCCACAAATGTTGATAAAGAAAGAAAAAACAATAAATAATATAAGGTAAAATGAATCCTTAACTCCTTAAAAATGGAGGAAAGGAAGAGGTGTAAAATGTTGGCATCAGGTGCAGGGCTATTGATGAGTGCTGCCTCTGTGGTCCCATAAATCCTATGTAACAAGACACAGATTACCAGCCATAAAGCATTTCATTTTCACATGGTGTCATTTCCATAAATACAGTATATAAAGAATGCAATCATGAGTGCTAACTCAGGTCACGGGGGACAATACAAGCATCCATAAAGGAGCTTTTGTTGTCAGAGTGAGGTTTTAAAACTTGTCTCAAAAGATGTTCCAAACTGCTATAATGAAATAGACATTATATATGTATATATATATATGTATATGAATAGTTGTTTTTCCTTAGCATTTCCTCATCAGCAGGAATGAAGTCTGCTGATCCTTGAGTTCAAACCGTCATCAACTCTTTCATTTTTTTCTTCTGTGCTTCTTAAATGATATAACTGAGATGTTCTTTATAGGACTCCATCTGGTTCTGCTGGCACACAGTCAGACTTGCTATATGATTTTAGTTTTGGTCATCAAAGCCACTGTCAGTTTAGTCTGGCTAATTGAGAGCTTCCACCCATTCTTCATGCCTTTGACTGAAAGTAGACACCTCTCTCCTCTGAGGAAAAGCAAAGCAGGTCTTCTATCCTCCCTCTGTGTGTGTGTGTGTGTGTGTGTGTGTGTGTGTGTGTGTGTGTGAGAGAGAGAGAGAGAGAGAGAGAGAGAGAGAGAGAGATAGAGAGAGAGAGAGAGACTGAGATTATGTGTACACGAGAAGGGCCAGCATTTTGGTATCAATTGTGTTTCCTTGACTGTTCTGTTCTTCACTTTATTTTTAAAATCTCTCACTAACCCTAAAGATCACTGACTGACTATACTGGCTGGCCAATGGGCCCCAAGGATCTTCCTGTCACCTCTTCCCCAGTCAGCAGTGAGATTACAGGTACCTGTCTGGGTCCTGGAGATCTGAACTCAGGTCCTCATGATTGTGTGGCAAGTACTCTGCTGACTGTACCATCTTCCCAACCTCCTGAATTCATCATTACTGAGTGGCGTTGACCCTTTCCCTACCTCAGAAAGACCCAGGTGGTATGCCAGTCTCCCTGGTTTTGTGAAATAATTCTTATCCTTTACAAGCTTCTGGGTATTTTTATATATATATATAAAGTGGAAATGCGAAGGGGTGTGGAAATAGTTCACTTGTCTCGCTTCTGGGAGGTTGGGTTATCTGCTGAGCCCCCATGGACAGCTGCAGAATTGAGCATAGCCCACAACAGAGTTCTTCCTGAGGAACAGACACATTAAACAAATGAACAAAAAAATCCACACAGGGCTGATCTTTACAGGAGGGATTCATACCTGTGGTTAGGGAGGTCACAGGCCCTAAGGGTAAACTGCTATTGTTATTCTGCTAAATGATCATGGTGTTAACCTGCCTTCTAATGTTTATACTTCTACCCACGGAGTTGACTGCTCTCAATTGGGTCACAGAAGCTTCTTTTTGAAGTGGGTAGTGGTTTTGTGTGGAGACTCCTAACTGATGAAAGAGCTGAAAATAAGCCACTGTGAAGGTTCAGCTGTAGATGGGGCGTCTATCACAATCCCACACCTACACAAAGACTTAGAGAAATTAGGGAAAGGGGCAAGAAGGAATGGAAGAGTCAGAGGATGGGGAGGAGTGCTAGAAAATGCATGGCTACTGGACACGACCTGCAGAAAGACCTTCTGAAGAGCGAGGCTGTTGAACATTCCAACATGGATAGGGAAGGGTCTACTGAGGACTTATGGATCGCAGGGCATCTCTTGGCAGTTGATGGCTGTTGCAGGAGAGTCACTCTTCTTTGGTGGTGTGGTAGGTTGCCCGAGCTCCAGTGGATCTTCCCACAGCCATGAGCACATAGGCAGCACTAATTAGACTCAGCAGGTGATACAGTGTTAAAAAGAAGGACATGAAGCTAAGAAAAAGATGCATTTGGTGGGTACTGGGCAGGAGTGGAAAGCAGTGAGTGGTGAGTGGATTTGATCAAGGTACATTATAGACACATATGGAATTTTCAAAAAGTAAATAAATAAATTTTTAGCAGAGTGTGGGGATTCCTAGGCAATCCAGGCTCCAGTAAGAGTGCCAGTAAACTGAGATTACACAACTTCTTTTATCCATCCATTCGTCCAGTCACTCATTAGTTCAATGGACACTTATCCCAGGATCTATACAGGGCCCTTGTGACATATCAAAAATAAAATGTATCTCTGCCCTTAGTGAACTTCAAAAATCTGATAGCGATTTGGGATTTGATTATATCTGTGCTCTCTATGACAATATGTCAGGGACTCATTATAGGGGAAGAAAACAGGAATTAGTCCCTCAAAGGAGGACAGATAAGGAGAAGAATTGGCAAATGAGAACTGTTAGGAAGGGCTAGAGGAAGCACTATTACTTAGCACAGAAGGAAAAGGCTGATGTGTGATGATTTAATAAGAGTACTTAAGTGCAAAGAGGATGGACTCCATTACGGTTCTACCATCCATGAATTTATCTAAGATCCTTTCTGAGTCAAATTATCTTTTTTTAGTCTGTGCTAGCTCCTGGAGTAATGAGTCCCTTCTGTGGACTCCCTACTGTGTTAAATAGCATCCTTTTGTTGTTTGTTCTGAAAATTCCCCCTCTAGGCATATAAGGACTCCTAATTCTGAATTTTCAGGATGTAGGAAGGTGGCTCCCGTATTGCATTCTCTATCTGTACCCCAGGGCTGTCGCTCTTTGTTATCAGATTAACTACGCATCTCCTTGAGAGTTTCCTGCTTCCACTGTGTCTTTTCAGAGATGTGCAAAATACATCAAACCAATCAGCTGCTACACTGTATCTCAATGACTCTAAACACACACTGCCTTGCATTTTACCATCTCTGAAGTCAAGACACTGTAGGTGAGGGTTTCAGCACCTCACGTAAGCAAGGAGGGCACAACAATGAAACTGTTGGTGTGACTGCCCCGTGGTGTGTTAAGACATTTACTGTAGCTATGAGAGAGGGAACAACCAGGGGCGTTTGTAGGAGTCAGAACAGAGAAAGAAAGTAGACTGATCTTGGCCAGTGGCTTGGACATGGCCAGGGTTATCTGTGGGAAAGGGAAGAAGAGCAGAGGATAGAGACCAGAGAAAGCGTAGTGAGAAGGGCAGGAGGGAATAGTGAGGATAGCTGTCTTATATGAAGGATAAGTAGCTATGGGGAGGGAAGGCTGTGAACTAGAGGGAGTTTAGGGTCAAAGGGGGGTGGGGTGAGAAGGGCTAGGAAATGTGTGATAGGTACTTGTGATACTGAGGGAGTCTGGAAGGCACATGCCCTTTGATATGCTGACAGGAATCACGGGTAGCCATATGTCCCTTCTGCTAGAGGTAAGGGAAATGATTTCTTTTAGTAAATGGAAACTGGTTTCACAAGATCCCAAGGAACACTGGCTTTTATCTAACCACAGGAAATCCTCCTACGGATCAGATTGAGCTCATCTCTGGATATTTAGACTGACTGTTTGGAGTTAGGGCAATTGGAATTTCCTTTGGACCTAACTGATAGGTCTTATGATCAACTGTGATAAAACAATGTGTCAAAATTTAATTTTTAGTAGTATTTTTTTCTTTGTGATAGGGAAAGATAACGATGTGTCTTCACCCTTCCCTTTCAACTCCATAAAATCCTGTGCTAATATCTCATTGGTCATCTCTGGTGAGTAACAGTTACCAAAGCATAATGATGGTTTATGAAATGCCTTGGGTGGGCAAGATGAAGTTTATTAAATGCTTTGTGTGGATAGGATGAAGTTTCGCTAGTGTTTACTCAACACTGCCTTTTCAGGCCCTTTCTATCCACCAACACAAAACTTTGCTGTGTTAGAGACTTCTCTCATGTTTATGGGCCTTCATATACTATCACTTACCCCTCAGGGCTTAAATGATACCAAAACCTGGTGAATAAGCAGTTGTTACCCGGCTCCCTTTCCTAACATTGTTCTGTAGCCAAATCCCCTAGTGCTCCCTCCACCTCCAATGGCTGGATCTAGAAATTCAATGAAAAAGGAAGAAAATCTCCATCCCACAGTCACCACTGGGTTTGAGGAGAAAGGCCAGGACCATGTAGGGATGTACTCTGGGAAAAGAAATCGCAGAAAACAACCTGATATAATTATTATTATCATGTTGACCATGGCCCTTGAAATCTAAGCCATTCTAGAGAACTAATTTCCAACAACTACACAGCTCTGCAATCGGAGCTTAATTGGAGGCAGAGCCTTGTTCAGCAAGCTTCTCTGCATGACTCTCCTTTCCATGGCAGATTGTATTTTACTTTGCATAATGAGGCAATCTTTCTGTTTACTGATTATTTCTTTATGTAATGTGAACACTGAAAGGAAGTCACTCTCAAGACCCCAAACCAACTAATGAACATGCTCTCAACTCCTAGTGTGCGGAGCATTTAAGATACTTTTCTTGCTTCCCGATGGAAGTCTGTGCACAATGTATGTCAGAGGTCATGTTTTACCAGAAGGCAAAGATGACAATCAGGGCATTTTATTTCGAAAGCAGGAGAAAAAACAAAAACAAAAGCAAAAAAAAAAAAAAAAAACCAAAACAAGTAATGTTTTATCATATCATGACAGGTGCCTTGAGGGTATGAAACAGGGTGTGACCTTCTTAGAGTTGGTCTCATAATAGCACAAATAGCATTTGCATCCAGCTTTACAATTTCCCAAATTTCCTACTATTTGCTTCTCATCAGTACTATGATACGAATAAATAGGACAGGTACCATCTCACCTTGTGTATGAGAAAAGCAACAATTGGAGCTGGCAAGCTGTTCAAAATCACGGTTAATTGTTGACAGAGCCAAGAATTGACTCAGGCAAGGCAACCACGATAGGCCTGGTACCGCAGGCCTGTAATCTCAGCTACTCTATTCGGAGGCTGAAGTATGAAGACAGCAGGTTCAAGACAGCCTGGGAAACTTAGTGAGACCCTTTTGCAAATTAAAACAGTAAAAGAATGAAGGGCATACAGCTCAGGGATAGAGCACTCATCTAGCATGTGAAAGCCCTAGGTTCTATCTTCAGCACAAAAACAAGCCAGACATCTTTCTCCAGTTTCTTCAGATTATCTGAATCATTACATTTATATTGGTAGCATGGCCAGGGTGGACTTAGCCACTCTGATGGGGAACTTGACCATCCAGAAATATGGCTGTTCCCTATGTAATATCTCCTTATTTGCTTTTGTACAGAAGTTACCTTGATAGACATTTTTTGTTACTTATGTCTGTTTACTGTCAGTCTCTCATATAGATTATGAGGTACACTTTGGGTTCTTATACGCAGAGGATCTAGCATGCATCTTGGCATATAGTTGGCATCTGACACATATTCATCAAATGAATGGGTGAATAAAAGGTGCTCTAAATGACAGAATTTTTCAATCAACACCGAAGTTCACAGCCTGAGTGTTTATAAGTGCCCATTTAACTATGGCTTTTATTTCACAAATAAGGCTGTGTTCAAGGTATTCATGGCATTATGGAGTATCAACCAAGAGTCTTGAATTGTGCTTCCAGGAATAACCTATCATCTACGCTTAATTATATATTTACTGTATTATAAACCATGGTTATCTCATTACAACTAAAGGCAAATTAAAAGGAATGCCAAATAGTACACCAGGGACCACTAAAATGATATGGTCTAGACTTCAGAATAGCAGTGACCATATTTATGCTCTCCTTTCTTGGCTCAAGAACTTTCATAATTTTTGATACTAACCCAATGAGCCTTCTAATTTTTTCAAATGTATATAAGCATCCTTGGGAATTGGGTAAAACAAAAAGAAATACTGCATTCAGTATAGCATGGACCTTGTATGTGCAACAAATCTGGATTCCTCATAAGCCATCTGCTGTAATACTCAGCAAAGCTCTAGGAAGAATCTCTAGCTTTTTTTCCTCAATAGAATCAAGTCCGTTTTGGACCTGTTGGTCGATGTGCTTGTTGAATTGACACACAGCATATGCTTTGGTTAGCACCGACACAAGTCAATATTACTTATCACTGACCCTGATCAATCCCCAGGGTAAGAACTGCATGTATCTGCTTCCAACAGGTTGAATAGACATTGGCAGTAAATAATAAATTATAAATACAGGCCACCTGCTGGACAAGCCTGAGTTCAGGATATCTGAACCAATATAACTCCCTGGCTCATGTTTCCAAACTACTTTCCTTTCCAAGCACATTGCTTCTGTTTTTGAAAATGGATCTTGTCTTAACTTAGGAAACCAGTCTTAACTCCCATCTCACTACATGGTCCCAAATGGAGAGATACTTCTGGAATGTGCCAACATGCTTCTGCTTAAAAAGCAAGAACACAAGCAAAAAAGAGTTCTGGTTCCCAAATTATGTGAATACATAGTCATTTATGTAATATGTAAATAATTAGATGAGCCAATAATTGAGTCCAGGTATTTTGGTCAAAAAATGAAATAAAATCAAAGAAATTTTGTTGTAATGAACACAAATGAGGCAATCAGCTGTCTTTAGCATCAGTGTGTTCAAGAGCACCAAGATCATCTAATCTCCTCATCTCATGTCTTCTGAAACAGGAGGAAATGAAGACCCAGCGAAGTGCAAGGCTCACCCAAGGACATATAGTTACTTAGACAGAAATAAATAGCATCATTTTACTGTTGGAATCAATTTCATTTGCTGATGCTGGAAAAGAGGAATGGATGCTGTTACAATTGGTTTTCATGTCAACTTGCTACAAACTAGAATCCCCTGAGCAGAATCTTCACCTGAAGAACCGTTCTTTTTTTTTTTTTTTTTTTTTGAGTATAATAAAGGGTTATTTATTTCAGGGTAGACTCACATATCACTGTCCTCTGCTCAAATGGAGAACAGCAACTGAATCCAGCAGCCAGAAGAGAAGGAGCATGAACTTTACATGGGCATTTATAGTATAAGAGGCCACACACAAGTTGGATCTTAACTTAAAGGCTACTGGCTGAAGGAATT
>PVIU01029017.1:0-18102 GCA_004026605.1 Ondatra zibethicus
GTGTGTGTGTGTGTGTGTGTGTGTGTGTGTGTGTGTGTGTGTGTGTGTCTGTGTGTGTGTGTGTGTGTGTGTGTGTGTGTGTGTGTGCGCGCCAGAGTTCAATCTGGAGTGTCCTTTGAGATAAGGCCTCTCATTGGCCTGTACCTTCCTGATTAAGCTAGGCTGGCTGGCCAGTGAACCCCCTGGGTCCTCCTGTCTCGTCTCTTCCCTATTGGGATTACAAGGGCACTCCACTCTATCTGGCTTTTTATATGGATTCTGAGGATCGAACTCAGGTCTTCACATGCATCCATAGCAGTTATTTTACCAGCTCAGCTATATCCTGGATCTGGATTCATTTGCTTTTTCTGAAGCATTATCAGCCGTGGGGGGGGGGGGCCTTTCTACTTCTAGACTTGAGTTCATTTGTAGAAATAGGCAGCTAACACCAGATGTATCTCGGGGAACGAGTTCAGATTAAAAACTGGGAATCAGTTTCTATCTCATCTGACTGTAGCAAGTAAGTTTGTCCTGTGCCTTGCTTAACCCCTCCCTCCCCCAAGCCTTGTGCAGGCCGTGGGAGCCTGGAACCATGGGGCGACAGGTATGAACAGAGTTGTGTCCCCTCCCATGGAGACTAGAGGGGCACAGAAGGGCATGTGGAGGGGTCCATTGGTGGTGCTGAGATGAGAGGAGGCCAGGTTGGATGGGGGGATCGGGTGTGGCAGGTGATCTAGGTTCTGTGAGAGGGGTGCCCAGCTAGACATTGCATCACCTGGGACGTTTGAAGGGATGCATGTCTTGTCACTTGTCAGCGGTAGTGAATGTGAAGAAGAACGCTGATGCTGGAAACCCACAGTTGGATAATCCTTGTGTACTATGCTGTATATATTATGCCTGTCCCTCCCTATGACTGGCATCTTGGGCAAGCCCTGTGCTGCTGGGCTCAGTGTGCTTAAGACAAGAAGAATGGGCCATGGTGGTGCGTGGCTTCAATCCCAGCACTCAGGAGGCAAAGGCAGGTGGATTTCTGGTAAGTTTGAGACCAGCCTGGTCTACATATCATATTCCAAGAGAGCTGAGACTACATAGATAGACCCGGTCTCAAAACAAAACAAAGGCAGGAAGTGGCGTGTTTATGAAGGGGTGTGGTCACTGAACCCCTGGTGCTTTCCCAGCTCTCTCTGATGTAACTCTGCTGCCTCCTCTTTGCCTTGTGCATCTGCTTGCCACCTCCTTCGGGATGGTTTATGTGCCAGCCCACACTGTAATTTGGGATCTAAGTGGCAGTTGCTTGAAGTTTACTCTCTGTAATCCATGTGGTAGAGTCGCCAGCCGAGGTTGGGCAGATGCTAACGAAACAGTGTAGAAGACTGGTTCTAGGGAGATTATTGGTGATTTTTTTTATATTAGAGCGTGTCTGTGTTAGGCCGGTGGATTGGCACACCACCTCTCAACTTGTTCCAAGCAGCATGCACCTTATTGGTGCCTTTTCCCAGAGTGCAGCCTTCACAGGGGGCTCTTGGGAAAGTTTTCCGCATAGATGTTATCTTCTCTGCTTCAGCAATGAAGTAACCTGAGCAGTTACTGCCTAGGGCCTCACTTTCCCATGAGGAAGCTGGGGTCTTGGAGCCAGCTGACACACAGAAGGCCCACAGAGTTCGGCAAGCATGGCAGACAGGAAACAGGCCCTGGGACTGCCAGTCGCTACTGTGATGTTGAAAGTGTAAGCCGGTTTCCACCATTTAAAAGCAGAGATTTGCTTTGGCCCCTGAGCTTCTGGCTTTTCAAGCGGTCACCATACCCAGATGCTTCCTTCCCGCATGGCTGCTCTGCCGGGGCTGGCTGCCCAGGGCGTGCTCGGGCTTGCCGAGGGCCCTAGTCTGTGGCCCTCTTACTTGTCCTCTGAAAGCAGTTTGCCTCACAAGCTGTTACCAGGCCCCAAAGTGCCTTTGCTACACTGGCATTCAATCTCAGTGTTCAAGTGTTAACGTGCCTGGTGACACTGCTGTGTTAGAGTGTGTCTCAGGCCAGTGGTGCCGGAGTCCTGCACAGTTTGGCCTAGCTGGGGAATCATGGGAGTTCCAAGCATGAGTTCCCAGGTGGTCAGAGATTTGCTCTCTTAAGCCCTCTTAGCTGGATCCCAGGTGTTCCAAGAGTGTGAATAGCTGGGTTTTTGTTTTGATGTTTTGAGATAGGAACTCACTTTGTAGCTTTGGCTAGACTGGAACTCACTGTGTAGACCTGACTGGCCTCAAACTCAAAGAGATCCACCCACCTCTGCCTCCCAAGTGCTGGGATTAAAGGAGTAGGCCAACAAGGCTGGCTGGATGTATAGCTGGTACCTCTGACCCTAAATTCCCAATTCAGTGAGCAGTGTAGGATTGAACCCCTTTACGTCCGAATCCAGACACCGATTTCTGATGTGGATTGGGTTGTTGAATACTCTCACTTGTTTATTTAAACTGGATCGATCAGTTTCCTGTCCTTCTGTTCACAGAGACAAATTAAATGCTTTACGGAGACACAAGGAAAAACTGGAAGAAAAAATCATGGATCAGTACAAGTTCTATGACCCTGCTCCAAAGAAGTGAGTAGATCTTAGATCGGTGACACAATGATCATAGTTTAGTTGAGAGACAGTCTGGGAGCTATAGGACAGGACCAGCCCTGTGCCCCACTTATAGGTGCCCCTATGGCAGTGGTTCTTAATCTTCTTAATGCTGCAACCCTTTAATACAATTCTTCATTTTGTGATGACCCCCAACCATAAAACTATTTTTTTTGCTACTTCATAACAATAATTTTGCTACTGTTATGAATCTTAATGTAAATATCTGATATGTGGTCCAAAGGGATTACGACCACAGGTGGAGAACCACTGGCCTATGGCAAAGAAGTAAGAGCTCTCAGCCCTGCCCTGTATACCCCAGCTTGTCCTGTGAGGGGTGGCAAATGCCAGCTAGCCCTGATGAGACACCGGGGTGACTCACCCGTGAACCTTGATAAGAGTAAGAGTTGTGAGTCAGAGCCATTAAAGTTGAATGACGTGGTTGCCTTGTCAGAGTTTAACATGATGTCGTCAACACAGCCAGGGTCCTGGGAGGGAAAGGGATCATGAGCAGAACCCCTGCCTGGGCCCCACAGTTATCAGATGTGATATGTACCTTGGCCTTATTCCCTCTGTCTACACTGTCTACAAGGGATGGCTTCACAAGCATGAACAGTGAATCTACCACCTAGCAGCGCCTAGGTACTGGGGCTAGCTCAGACCTGTAGATTGCCCATCATCTCTTGTAGTACTTCCCCTGGTCGCTGTCCTGAAGCCTTTAGACTGCCTGGGCTAGGCCATGGAGTTGAAATCACCACCAGTCCTTCATGGGAGCTTCATTGAGCTGTCCAGTCTCCATCTTGTATGTGGTGGGGAAACTGAGGCTGCAGCGAGGAGTAGGAATGACAGGTGAACAAGAGCCGGAGGTGTGTAGTGGGGGCTCTCCTCCAGGTACCTGAGAATGCCCTCGGTTCCCTTTAACCCAGACACCTCTGCCCCTGGTGCGCCTCCTGAATGCCAGTCAGTGAGCACCAGCCGTCACTGGTTGACTTCGGCGGTTATGCCTGAAGATGACTTTCACGGGGAAAACCAAACAAAAAGCAGCTAGATAGCACAGCCCCGTTCTTGCACATGAGAGATGAGTAGCAGTGCAGTTAAGTGTCGTCTTCTAGGAAACCAGCGTGGTCTTCTGATGCCACATGCCCTCTGATAACTGCAGAGCCTGCACCCAAGAGCAAGGCTTCCCAGTTCCAGGCCTCAGTGGTGTAAATAAGATCATGGCGATGTTCATGAACACCGTCCTCTTTTCTTGAGGTTATTGGGATCCAACTTGGGACCTTGTGAATACGAGGCAAGAACCCTGCCACAGAGCCACACCCCCATCCCAGTGCCATTGTTTGCCTCCCGTGAGCATGGGTTGTGACTCCTAAAATTCTTCTCACTAGGAAGAACCACTGGATTGGAGCCAAAGCCCTAGTCAAACTTATCAAACCAAAGAAAGAAGGCTCCAGAGAACGATTAAAATCCACCACAGATAACTCCTGGCAGCTGGAACCCTCAGACCCCGCCTCACCATCTGCCTCCCAGACTCTCCAATCGCAGACGGAGAGCCCTGACAACCCCCCATCCAGTTCAAACTGTGCAGAAGAACGTGACACCCACAATGGGCCTGTGGGGAAAGGTAGGTGCTTCTGCCAGATGTGACAGAGCAGTGATAGAAACTCTGAGAGCTCCATCCACTGATTGGGTGTGCCATGTGGGCATGTCACCAAGCCTGTCTCTGCTATGGCTGTGTTGCCCAGAGCACTTTATTGCTTTAGAATGGGACGCACCATTTATTACATGGGCTGCGCGTTTGGAGTTCCCTCAGGTGTGTCAAAGGTTATGGTTAGCTCTTTTCTGTACACACGTATTTACCACACCTTCCAGGTGCCAAGTTTTAGAAAGTCTTGAGTGGTTATCGTCTTTCATCATTTGCAAAGCACCTTGGTTTATTCTCCACACAGATATGACCTGAGCACTGTAGTCTTGGGACACTGGGTGTATCTTCCCTGAAGGTTGGCATTTGGGGTTGGCCAGGAGCTCTGAAGTAAGACAGGAACACTAGTCGTCCGTGTTGTAGTTCATTAAGCGTCTCAGACCGGACGAGCTGCACGTGGTTGTGCCACTGGTGAATGCCTTTGGTCTTGGTAGCACTTCACCACTGAGGTGTTTTACCATGCTCCTGTGCAGTAAAAACCTCATCTAAGAGATAGATTGTTGGGGCTGGAGAGGCGGCTCAGCACTGACGAGCGCTGGCTGCTCTTGCAGAGGACCTGGCTTTGATTCTCAGCACCCGCATGGCGGCTCACAACTGTCTGTAACTCCAGCTCCAGGAATCTGATGCCCCTCTCTGGCTTCCACAGACACTGCATACACACAATGCTCACACAAGTAAGCACTTGTACACATAAAATTAAAAAAAAATCTATGTATTTATTTATTTTTGAGGTGCAGCCCAAGCTGTCCTGAGACTCATTCTTTAGACCAGGCTGGCCTCCTACTCAGGGATCCACCTGCGTCTCCCTCCCGAGTAGGATTAAAGATGTGCACCACCATGCCCAGCTCTTTTTTTTTTTTTTAAATAATACAGATTGTTGTGCACACAACATACAAAAAGAAGAGGTTGGCAAGGCAGGTATGATACAGACATTGTTATCACGGTCACTGCTAGGTCTGTAGTAACCAGTTTTGAAGCTAGGTCCAAATTTCCGATGCTGTGATATCGAAAATGACTATCAAGTTACCTTAAACATGTCAAGAA
Organism: Ondatra zibethicus; assembly: GCA_004026605.1. Lineage (NCBI taxonomy): Eukaryota > Metazoa > Chordata > Mammalia > Rodentia > Cricetidae > Ondatra > Ondatra zibethicus. The sequence goes on from PVIU01029017.1 coordinate 5,334, forward strand.
GTTCAAATTTACTTTTCACTAATGGGTGTGGGGGGGGCGCTGGGTTATTTATGCCAGACCTTCATTCTAAGTAACTTAAATTTTTATTAAAGACACTGGAACTTTGTGAATGTATGTCAGGGAAGCCTGGGCTCTCGGGCTGACAGAACACATGAGAGGGGCCCTCTCTTGTGGGTTGTGGCATGTTCGCCACTGCAAGTGCTCATGTTACTTCAGCTGGGAGGCATGTGCTTGCTCCTGTCAGCTGCATCTGTCCTTTATGCGGATGGGAGTAGGTGAAAGGTGAGTCAGTGCTGAAGCAACAGCAAACAGGGTCTCATGCTGCAGCTCAGTCTAAACTCACATAACCCAGACAGGCCGTGAACTCATGGCCATCCTCCTGCCTCAGCCTCCTGAGTCCTGGGATGACAGGTGAGAGCTGCCACGCCTCAGCTCTTAACCAGCTCTAGACATTACCATTTCTCATAGCCAGCGAGGGTCTTCCAGTTTCCATATTGGCAAGTTTTGAACATTTTCCATTTCTGCCTATATTGTCGTTTAAGTTGAATAAATGAATTAGTTGTACTCAGCTTAACTGAGTTAAGAAAGCTTTCAGAAGCCCTGGCATGGTAGCACATTCTGTAGTCCTCATACTTGGGAGGCAGAGGCAGGTGGACCTCTGAGTTTGAAGCTTGCCTGTTCTGCAAAGCGAGTTCCAGGACATCCAGGGCTACACGGAGAAACCCTGTCTCAGAAAAAAGAAAAAAAGAAAAAAAAAAACCCAAAAAATCGAGAAGGCAAACAAGCAAGCAAACTTTCAGAGAAAGTGTCTGCCTGGTCCAAACTGCCACTGGGAGATGAGCTGAGTACCCTTTGAGCCATTTTGCAAGGTCTCTATCTCATCTGGTTCCTAACCCACGAGGTGGGCATTATTACTGTCCATTTTTTATGCTATTTATTTATTTTCTAGAAGATGGTCTTACAAAGGTAACACTGAGGAGGCAAAGCCGATATAGTAATAGAGATCCAAGCCCGGTGTCTCAGCCTCAGACTCCTGAGTTGGCACGCCTGGAGTGACAGCAGCTGTGGAGTTTTCCCTCCGCTGTGGTCACTAACCTGGAACCCTTAGTCTGTAATGTGGGATTTGACCACTAGGTGGTGCTGTGGCAAAATAAATAGTAGAGCGTCTGGTCTCCACTTTAATCCTAAACCAGAAATCTGTTGGAGCAGTAAATAAATACACCGGCAGGTATGGCCAGGAGCTCTGCTTCAAGGAGTGGAGGACATGAAGGATCTGAAAGGAAGTAATTCCCCCAGGTCTCGGGTGGAGGGGGGTGAAAAAGATATTTGAATGTTTCTAAACTCATGTTGCCAAAGGAGGAAATTCTAGAATTACAGCCTTTTATGAGTGCTTCAGTCAGACTGTACCCTGACAGTGGGCCAGCATGTCATTAGGTGTGTCCAGTGAGTTGTCAGGGAACCTGTCATTAAAATGAATGAGTAAGAGAGCTGGCTTTCATGTTAATAAGCGTTCGTATTTAATAATTTAACACACTGAAATTGAAAAGTCATCTTAACTGGCGGCTCCTGGGGCAGCATATCATTCTCCTGATGCACCTCAGGAGTAATGGTTGGCACCAGTGTGCCACTAAATTAAATTGAGTCAGAGCATAAGTGCTTCTGGCCCAGGTATTGGGTATTGGCTGGACAGGACTCCGCTTTCCTAAGTACTTTTTGCTAGCCTAGATTCATTGTGGTTATTGTTCATTTCATTTGTTTGTTTTTTGTTTTTCCTCTTCTGGGTTATCACAATGATAACAATTTAGCATCCCAGCGCAAAAAGAGTCCCTTTTTGAGAAGCAAAAGCAAGGATAAAGACAAGTCTCCGTCGGCCCACCCAGCTCTCTCTAAACGCCTGCGGTTCTGGTCTTCCTCTGACATCCCATCCTCTCCCAGCGAATCTGTCTCTTTCTCAGACATTGGGGATTTCTGACCCCCTCCTTTACCATGTGTCTGCATCATGTATCCCTCCTTCATTTCTGAAATTCAGACTGCCAACCAAAGGAAGTTAGTCCCTAAAGGCCACGTGGTCCCTAGTGGGCCACTGTTCCTCACCCCAGTTACAAAGTAGCCATCGTGGATTCCAGTTGCAAAATAGAAGATGAGTTCTCATGCTCCCTGGACCATTCTTCAGCACAGCACAGTTTTAGGGGACCCTCAGGATGTACGTGCATTTACTTGTCCTTGGGCCAGGAGACCCATGCTAAATAAGTAAGTGAAGAGGCCTCGTGCTCCTCCCCCTTCCCGCATCTGCAAGCTTATGTTGTGCAAAGCAGGAGTGGTTAGCGGTCGCTGCGCTTCCCGAAATACCGCCAGCCAGTGAGCTGCCTTTCTAAAGATTTATTCTTAAAGCAGCTCAACTTTGCTCCCCTCTCGGTCAGAACACAGCTGCTGCCTTCCGCTCCTGAGCCCCCAGTCTGTGTTTCGAAGGGTGGCCTGCTCTTTCCTAGCGTTTTGAATAATTGAGCTGATCCTGCCCAGCCAGAGTGGAGTTTTATGACTGTGTTATGATTCTTTGACATCGTGGATGGTGAAATTAAAACCATAGTGGACAGAACATATATCAGGACTTAAGTTACACCAGAGCAGGGGAAGATGCTGACTGGAGAGGTCACCACCACCGCCATGTGTCTGCCTCCCACCACAGCTCTGTGATTTGGGCCGTGGCCCCGTCTCCTATATGGTTATTATATGTTCTCCCTTAAAGTGACGCAGTGCTTGCACTTCACTTTATCTTAAAAAGGAAAGGTTATTGTCAGTACTGTGGTGCACATGGAAAAAAAGTGTCACCGTAGAAGTCAGGTGACCATATAAACCTGCAGCTATTACAACGTTAAGGTTGGTTATCATTGCCACCGACTTCAGCTTGTGACCCTGTCTTTAAGAACACCAAGCCATCATGGCGCCTGACCCCAGAGTCGGTCTTCCTCGCATGCTGTTGGAATTGTGCTTGTCTGTCTGGTGCTCATGCTAACTGTCTGCCCATCTCCACCTCCCTTCTGGACCTTCATTTTCACCTAACCCACAGGAAGGCCTCGTCACTATCCATTCTACCAGACTCGAGTCTTGCTTCTCATCAGGGTTAGCATCCAAAATCTAATCTCCTCCTTGGTTCAGATCCTAAGATCTGAGCCTTGAGACCACATGGAGAAGAACTCTGGAGTTGAAGGGCTGAGGAGTCCAGTTTATGCGAGAGCAACCTCCACCTGCAGCCTGGCACTTAGGCATAAGGCATAGGTGTTGCACAGGAGCCTGGCCAGCTGCTGGGAATGCTCCCGTGTTTCTTTTGTTTATTCGGGATTATTATTTCTTTTGAGATGCTGGGCTCGAACCCTGGGTCTTATATATGATGCCATTTCATTGTGCCCTCAGTCCTCCTTGCTCATTTATATCTTGTATCTGGAGATCCCACACTCCTTCTGGTTTTCTGTTTTGGTTAGATGTTTTTTTTGGGGGGGGTGTTGGTTTGTTTGTTTTTGGAGATAGTGCTTTTCAACAATATTGCTTAATTTCAGCAGGTATATCCCCGGGGCCTGGGTCAGAAGACATTGAAAAATGAGGTTGTAGCAGAAAATTTAGCACTGCATAAAAACCTAAGATACAAGGTGAACACTGCCTTGCAGAGATTAAAGCTTTTTGTTTTGTTTCTGAGAACAAACTCTGGTGAGCTTGTCAGTGAACTTCCTTTTGACACCCAAGGAACCCAGTTGGTGGGCCCTTAGCACCTCAGTGACAGGGTTGGAGACAGCTGCAGGTACTTGTTCGGGCTGTTGAGACAGGATTTGTAGAGGATCACAGAAAGTGTACCCTGTAGTTGACTTTTGGATCATCCCCAACATTTTATTTCTCCGCTTCTGTTCTTCCCCACCAGTCCCCCAGTGCTAACCATGCGGCCCACACTGGAGTCTGAGCTAGCCTTGTGGAAGCCTCCGACTCTCAGTCCTAGCCGGGGGGCCGCCCAGCTTGTGTCTCTGTAGTCTCTGTGCCCTGCTGCACCTGCTTTGGGCCTCCGTGTGCTTGCCCAGCCTTGACTCAGGCTCACAACCTCATTTCTCAATGTCTTCTGCCCCAGGCTCCGGGGATCTAAAACCAAAGCAAGGGTCCCCACGAGGAGGCAGTGTTGATCGCACAGATGCCTCCACGGACGCAGCTGTGAAGTCCTGGCCCTCAGAGCCTGGCTCCCGGAGTTTTTCAACCTCAGCCATCACGGCAGCCCCTTCCAGCTCCATCTCAGTCCCCAAGCACCCAGGCCACACCAAAGGTGAGTATGACCTCTCTAGATGATGATCTCTTGGCCTGGGGCCTTCTAAAGACCAGAGATGTTCTCAGAAGGGAAAAGCTGATGAAGACTTCTGAGTCACAAGTTGGTGCAAGCCTTGTCTCTGTTTACCAGCCAAGTGAGTTTGGATAAATAATTCAACCATTAGTAGGCCTAAGTACCACGAGAAAAGCCTCAGGACCCATCAGCAGGAGCATTCAGGCACTAGTGGCACCGGGGCTGGGCTGATACCAGGCAACTCCCTGGAGTCAGAAGATATTTTCTCTAGATAGGATGAATGAGAGGGTCTCTAACCCAGAAGTCTATGGACAGAACCGAGGGCAAATGTCCCATACCGAAAACAACGACATTAGTGAGGGGTTTGCAGATAGCTATATCCTAGTACTTCAGTGGCTGTACACACCTCAGGTGCAAAATCGGTAGTCTTTTGAGTCTCACTAGCTGAAGAGATTCCCCGCCAAATGGCTTGGTCAGATGTCACATAAAGCCCACAGAGGCTCAAGGATTCTGTAGACACATGAGAGCCTGCAGCCCTTAACAGAGGAAAAGCCAAATCAGAAGTCACTGGCATAAACTGGGGTGTTTGGAAGCATTGAGATGGAAGTATTAAATTGCCCAACGGTGGTAAGAAAAGTTACTGTGGCTGCGAAACAAGAACAGGATGCAATGAAAGAAGTGGTGGCCAAAGAGGTGTTTGAAAGTCTAGAATACGTAAACAGAAGGGAACTGCCGTCCATATGATTGAAGAAAGATGAAAATAAAGGAAAAAAGAAACAGCTGAATACTGTCTCTCCGGGGCTACACCTATACACTCAGCCTTGGAAGGAAGCATGCACAGCCTTGGTGCTATAAGTAAAACACAAGCAACACTCATGGGGTCCCTGAGTTCACAGTCTGGACACTTGTTACCAGCAGGTAGGTAACTGATTTCAGTATGAAGATCTTTTCAGAGATGACCCCACATTTAGTGTTCAGATAGAGACAGGCAATCTTGGAGAGGCCTCTTGCTGACTGCAGGGTTCTCTGACTAGTATCTTGTTCGGGGCTGAGGGCTCTAGGCTTGCTCACCCTCCCCGCTTGGATGGTGGGTCCCAGTTGTCTGTTCTTTTTCTTTCCTTCCCTCCCCCCACTTGATGACATTGTGGCCCTTAAAGATGATCGCACACCCTCTGCCTTTGGTGCTGCTAGCTTTGGGGGTGGAAAGTTCCCGGGGCACTAGACTCTTGGCTGCTTTCCTTGGCCCCAAGGCCAGAGCTCAGCTGCCCTTCATGCACAGGCACAGAGTGTGACTTAGAGTTGGATGGGATCAGTCCAGGGCGTTAGCCCGTCTTCTCTTCCCAGGTAGACAGATGAGTGGGGGCACCATCCATACCTCTCCCTCACCCCTTGGACCTTGCCTTGCTTGCTTGATTCAGGGGCTGAACAAAGGCCTGAGTTGGTCATGTAGCCCGGGACCCCAGGGTTTTCATTGTGGGTTGTAGGCATTCTAGAAACCCCAACACATTAACTTTATTCTCTCCTTAGGCTGTAATTCAGAAGACAATCTCTGTGAGCCTTCCATCGAGCCTGAGGGGCCCCACCACAGGCAGCCAGGTGAGTAGCCGGTGTGGTTTAGGTGGGTTTTTGTTGGTCGCACTCTGAGTTTGAGCCAAGTGGCACGGACGTCATGGACGTCTAACACACGAGAGAGGTGAGGGTGGAATTGTTATGGTGGGTGTGGAGATGCAGGGACTGGAGCATCTCCGAGTCTGCCTCTCCGCCCTGCCCCAGGAGCTTTCCACACAGTTCTACTTGGCAGCCTCTCCAGGTGGAGAATTTACTGTCCCCCTAGAAGCCTCGGGTTCTGAAAACTCTGAGATTTCATACAATGCATTGTTACCATGGGCACGTGGGACCTGAGCAAGGGCAAACCGCGGGGCTTCCTAAAACATCTTCCCTGCATTGGTCACCAGGACTCGCTCGCACACCTGGAGGGTGTTGCCTTGAAAATCATTACGGCGATTTCTCAGAAATTAGGAATCTATCTATCTCAAAACCCGGCAATACCAGTCTTGGGCATATACCCAAAGGATGTTCAATCATACCATAAGGACATCTGTTCAACCATGTTCATAGCAGCATTATTCGTAATAAGCAGAACAGATAAGGAAAATGTGGTACATTTACACAATGGAGTACTACTCAGCAGTAAAAAATAATGACATCTTGAAATTTGCAGGCAAATGAGCGGAACTAGAAAAAACCATATTGAGTGAGGTAACTCAGACCCAGAAAGACAAATATAATATATACTTACTCATAATTCAATTTTAGACATAAAGCAAAAAACAATCAGCCTACAATTCACAACCCTTCCACCTTCCACCCTACCAATTTATTCAGGAGATCTTGTCTTTTTCTCCTTCCAAAGTGGATCCATGTCTGGATCTCTTAGGGCCTTTTTTGTCTAGGTTCTCCTTACCCCACAACCTCTCCAGCATAAGCTATCGTCCATACTGACAGGTGTAAGATGGTATCTCAGAGTTGTTTTGATTTGCATTTCCCTGATGACTAAGAATGTTAAACATTTCCTTAAGTGTCTTTTGGCCATTTCAGATTCTTCTGTTGAGAGTTCTCGGTTTAGGTCTGTACCCCATTTTTTTAAAAAAATTGGATTATTTGTTCTTTTAATGTCTAGTTTCTTGAGTTCTTTGTATATTTTGGAGATCAGCCCTCTGTCACATGTGGGATTGGTGAAGATCTTTTCCCATTCTGTAGGCTGCTGTTTTGTCTTGTTGACCGTGCCTTTTGCTTTTCAGAAGCTTCTCAGTTTCAGGAGGTCCCATTTATTAATTGTTGTTCTTAGTGTCTGTGCTGCTGGGGTTACAGTTAGGAAGTGGTCTCCTGTGCCCCTGCGTTCGAGGCTGCTTCCCACTTTCTCTTCTATGAGGTTCAGTGTGGTTGCTTTTATGTTGAGATCTTTGATCCATTTGGACTTGAGTTTTGTACGTGGTGATAGGTATGGATCTATTTGCATTCTTCTACATGTTGATATTCAGTTATGCCAGCACTATTTGTTGAAGATGTTTTTGGTTTTCCATTTTACAATTTTGGCTTCTTTGTCCAAAATCAGGTATTCATAGGTGTGTGGGTTGATATCCAAGTCTTCAATTCAGTTGCATTGATCCATGTGTCTGTTTTTATGTCAATACCAGGGTGTTTGCATTAATGTAGCTCTATAGTAGGGTTTAAAGTCAAGGATTGTGATGCCTCCAGAAGTTCCTTTATTGATTTGACTATTTTAGGTTTTTTGTTTTTCCATTTGAACTTGAGTATTGTTCTTTTGAGGTTTGTGAAGAATTTTGCTGGGATTTTCATGGGTATTGCATTGAATCTGTAGATTGCAATACAGATTTTGGTAAGATTGCTGTTTTCACTATCCTGCCTGTCCAAGAGCATGGGAGATCTTTCCATTTTCTGATGTCTTCTTGGATTTCTTTCTTTGAAGATTTAAAGTTCTTGTCATACAGGTCTTTCAGTTGTTTGGTTAGAGTTACCCCAAGGTATTTTATGCTATTTGTGGCTATTGCAAAGGGTGTTGTTTCTCTGAATGTTTTTTTTTTATAGCCTGTTTATCATCTGTGTATAGGAGAGCTCTTGTATCCTGCTATATTACTGAAGATGTTTATCAGTTTGTAGGAGTTCCCTGGTGGAATTTTTGCGGTCACTGATGCATAGTATCATATCATCTGCAAATAGTGAAAGTTTGACTTCTTTTCCAATTTATAACCCCTTGTTCCTTTTTTTTCTTTTCTTTTTTCTTTTTCTTTTTTTTTTTGTCTTACTGCTCTAGCAAAAACTTCAAGTACTATGTTGAATAGATACGGAGAGAATGGACAGCTTTATCTTGTTCCTGATTTCAGTGGGATTGCTTTGAGTTTCTGTCCATTTATGTTCCTTGTATCCCTGCTCTTTCCAAGACCTTTATCATGAGGGGTATTGAATTTTGTCAAAGGCTTTTCAGCATCTAATGAGATGATCATGTGCAGTTTTTTTCCTTTCAGTTTGTTTATATGATGGATTACATTGACCAATTTTCATATGTTGAGTCATCCCTGCATCTCTGGGATGACGCCTACTTGGTCATAGTGAATGATTTTTCTGATGTGTTCTTGGATTCGGTTTGCCAGTATTCTGTTGAGTATTTTTGTATGAATGAATGTTCATGAAGGAGATTGGTCTGAAATTCTCTTTCTTAGTTGTATCTTTGTGTGGCTGGGGTATCAGGGCAGTTGTATCTTTGTAAAAGAGTTTGGCAATGCTCCTTCGGTTTCTGTTGTTTGGAACAATTTGAGGAGAGTTGTTATTAGTTCTTCTTTGACGTTCTGGTGGAATTCTGCTCTAAAACCATCTGACTCTGGGCTTTTTTTGGTTGGGAGACTGTTGATGACTGTTTCTATTTCGTTAGCAGTTATAGGTCTATTTAATTTGCTTATCTGGTCTTAATTTAATTTTGGTATGTGATACTTACCCAGAAAGTTGTCTATTTCCTTTAAGTTTTGCAATTTTGTGGAGTATAGGTTTTTAAGTATGACTTGATGAGTCTCTGGATTTTCTCTGTGTCCATTGTTATGTCCCCCATTTCTTTTCTGGTTTTGTTAATTTGAATATTCCCTCTCTGCCTTTTGGTTAGTTTGGATAAAGGTTTGTCTAGTTTGTTGATTTTTTTTTCCCTGGAAGAACCAATTCTTTGTTTCATTGATCCTTTGTATTGTTCTCTTTGTTTCTATTTTGTTGATTTCAGCTCTCAGTTTGGTTATTTCCTGTCATCTAGTCCTTCTGGGTGAGTTTGCTTCTTTTTGTTCTAGGGCTTTCAGGTGTTCTGTTAACTCACTAGTGTGGAATTTTTTTTTCAGCTTCTTTAGGCATTTAGTGCTATGAACTTTCCTCTTAGCACTGCTTTCATTGTGTCTCATAAATTTGGGTATATTGTGGATTCATTTTCACTGAATTTTAGGAAGTCTTTAATTTATTTCTTCCTTGACCCAGTGATGATTCAGTTGAGCACTGTTCAGTTTCCATGAGTTTGTGAGCTTTCTGCAATTAATGTTATTGAATTTAAGCCATGATGATCCGATAAGACACGGGATTTTTCCCATTGTTTTGTATCTGTTGAGGTTTGCTTTGTTACCGAGAAGGATCCATGAGGTACTGAGAAGAAGATACTCTTTTGTGTTGTTGGATTTAAGATTTTCTTTGACCAATGAATCTATTCCTCTATTGTATCTTCAGTGCCTGAGATTCTCTTTCATCTTTTGTATTCTGTTGTTTATGCTGCATCTATAGTTACTGATTGTTTATCCAGGTTTTCTGTTTCCAGATTTCCCTCCATTTGTGTGTTTTTTTTCTGCCTCTATTTCAGTTTTCAAGTCTTGAACTGTTTCTTTCCCCTGTTTGATTGCTTTTTCTTGGTTTTCTTTAAAGTATTTGTTGATTTCTTCTAATTTTTTGGTTATCTATTCCTTTTCCTCCATTTCTTTAAGGGAAATTTTCATTTCCTCTCTAAGATCCTCTATCATCTTTTATAAAGTTATTTTTAAGGTCGTTTTCTTCTGCTGCATCTGTATTGGGATGTTCAGGTCTTGCTGTTGTAGAACTGCTAGTTCCTGATGATGCTGTGTTGCTCATTAGGTTGAGTGTATTCTTACCTTGTTGTCTACCCATCTCTTCCTCCAATCAGAACAGGTGAAGCCTGTGTTTCAGGGGGCTCCCTTTTCTTCCAGTTGGTGTAGTTGGGGGCTGTGGCTTCCTTGATCACTTCTTCAGGTGTAGGCCTTTGGTGATCGTTCCTCCAGGTGCCTACAGGCCCAAGGCTCAGATGGTCATTCCTCCTGGTGTTGGGACTGAGGCTCCCATGGTCAGGTAATTTGTGGAGGCCACTGCTGTCATTGCTGTTGCTTTCGCTGCGGCCTGCCATGCTGCAGCTCACGCTTCTCCCAGTGGCCTCTAGTTCTCAGTTTTTAAAAAGGAATTCTAGGGGGCTGACAAAATGGCTCAGTGTGTAAAGGCACTTGCCAAGTACGGGTGTGGCAACTTGATTTTGATCACATAACCCATGTAGTCAAAGGAGAGAACCAGCTACTACTACATTTGTCCTCTGACCTCCATACACATGTGTATACACACACATGCACGCATGCATGCGTGCATGCAAATAAATGTTTAAAAATAATGAATGTTTTAAAAACTAAAAAGCAGTGAGATAGTGGGGTGTCTCAGTGGGTTAGGGCACTTGCTACCAAGCTTGATGGCCTGAATTCTATCCCAGGACCCACATGGTGGAAGGGAACCAACTCTGCACATGCCCTCCCACACACGTAACACACACTAAATAAATATGTTTTAAAAAAGTAAACCCAAGAAGGGTACGAAGAAATTCCTTAAAAGGGAAACCTTGGAGGTTTACATGGGTTCAGTTTGTTTCTGATGTGCTTGGAGTCATCGAGGAAGCCAGCCTTGTCTTCTACCCATTGTTGAGAGAGTGTTTACCCAGAGTGGGGGACCCTGTAGTAGGAGGGGGCCCTTCCAAGTGCACCAGCTCACTGTGGAGCCAGTTTGGTGACTGGTTGCCTGGCCATGAGGTTCTTCATACACCTCCCGACTCCTCCAGTTTCTTTGTTTGGAATATGGAACAAAAAGAATTGTTTAATGAACACGGGTGAGTGGGCATGATGGTTCCGGCCTATGATCCCAGCTCTCAGGAGACTCAGATGAGAGGGTTGTGCGTTCAAGGCTACCCTAAACTACCTAATAAGGCACTAACTCAAAACCAAAATTAAATAATAAACACATATGCTTCCGTTTAGCACACCCTGTACCTGATACAGAACAGCCTGCGTTTGTTCCCACTGCCTCTCCACCAAGGGTCTTGGTTCAATACTGTTCCCAAGCTCCAAGTCTTCTTTGGCTTATCCCTAAACACATAGCCAACAAATGTGTTCCGGATGCCTGCTCTGTGCCAGGGCCTACCACGCTTGGTCACCCGAGCAGACGCTCCTTGAGGACAGCAAGCCAGGGACTGTCTAGAGTTCCTGAAAGCTTGCCCAGTGCTGTTTCCTGCACTTTGACTCCAGAGCTACAGAGATGTTGGAACCCCTGTCCCTCGGGGCTCAGAGCCCGGCAGCAGAGGTATTTGCTCACCTGACACTGGTACAGGCTGCTGCAGGTGGACCAGGAGAGGTCTGTGGACCCTAGAAGGGATGGTCCAGCCACGGCAAGGAATGATGTGGTATCCTTCTGCATCTGAAGCAGGGTGATTACTGCAGACTGGCTCAGGCTGACACTCACAGTCATGAAGGCTGGGTCCCTCTGCCTTTGTTACTAGGAGCTTTGAAGAAGAAAAGCAGACAGCATGCAGAGTAGCCACTCTGCCCCTGACATCCTGGCATCACCTCCTGTGGTTACCTACAGGACACATTCAGATACACACTGCTGCTTGCACATACATGTGTGCACCTCCTGCCGTGGACAGTACCTCACTGCTGACAGGACTGTGGGCATGTGTTCCGGAAAATTCTGTGCAGTAAGAGAGGTGGTGTCTAAGCTCCAGTCCTGGGTTTGCACAGAAGAGCCCCTATGTGCTTTTTTGGGCTATAATTCTGTGATGTGGCCTGTTTTATTAATGTTTTAAATCAGATGCCTAGACCTGGTGACAGAGACCTAGCTCTGCTGCGTGCTGTGTCTAGCTCTCTGTCGCTGAAGCCAGTCGCCTCAGAAGAGTATATGCAGCATCCTGTGGACCTTCCTGCCTGAGAGCACTGGTCTGAACTGGTGTACAGTTGCTTTGTTATGTTTTCTTCCTCGAGTCGGGATATTAACCTGGGATCTACCTGGTCATTGGCCCTTTGTATTAAATACAGTCGTTTCTTCTCAGTGTCGCGGCCACACAGCTTGGAGAGCAGCAGGAACACGTCTAGCAACAGCTCACCTCTGAGCCTCAAGGGTAAGGCAAACATTTATTAGGACGTTCAGCTCTGGGCTCGCACCATTCTTAGAGTTCAGATCTGCCTAGTGGGGCTGGAGACACATTCTGGTGCCTTCATAGGCATACACCAAGGTTTCAAGCACAGGCCAGGGAGATTAGGGCTCAGGTCCCTTCTTCCCCTGCCTGCCCTGAGGACGTGGGTAAGTCACGGCTCCTCTGGGCCCAAGCTACGTGGAAAAGAGAGAGGGACCAGTGCTCTTTCCCACGCAGAACCGAGAACAAGTGTGATTCCTTTTAGAAGATGAGTTTCGTATCCCAGGCTGCCCTCCAGCTCATTTTAAAGCCAAGGCCAGAGTTCACCATGCTAGTCTGTGTGATGCTGGGACTCCAGCCCTGAACTCCATGCACGTTAGCCAAACACTCTGCCAACTGAAGTACAGCCCCAGGCCAAATTTGATTCTTTAACAGAAATTTTGAATTTTATTTTA
>PVIU01029018.1:0-18135 GCA_004026605.1 Ondatra zibethicus
GACTTAAAGCAAAACAGAATAAAAATGCCTTCTAGATTTTGTAACTAAGTTTTCTATTAAAATGCATTTGGGTGAAAAAGAATAATTAGGTAATTTTATCAATCGTCACACACATACAAAGCACTGTCTTGTAAGAACTTTGTTTTATGATCAGTAACAGGTAACTATTGAGAGACTATTCTCTTACCACTTCTTTTCCGCAGACATATCAGTATGTTGTTTAAGTCAGATTTTACTTATACTAATTTCAATGATTTTTGCTTTTATTAAAATGAATTTACATGAATGTAAATAATAAAAACAAATAAATGATAATAAATAACATTTTTTCCTAAAAAAAAAAAAAAAAAAAAAAAAAAAAAAAAAAATTTTTTCCTAAAAAAAAAAAAAAAAAAAAAAAAAATAATTGAGGTTGCAAAAATTGTAACATTCCATGTAAGGATACTTGGAAAAGCTCCAGACCCCAAAAGACAAAGATTGCTTGGTTTATCTCATAGAGTAAATCTACATTTTTAAAGCAGAGAGAGACATGAGAGTATAAGGAGACCAATGAGAACATAAAACAGATAAATGAGAGAGTGAATATAATCAGTGTACATTTTATATAGAAGAGTAAGGTCATAATGTAATTCATTATTTTTGAATAATCAATATATTAATAAAATTATAAAAGTGGGCTTTTAAAGTCATATGTATCATCTGTGCTTCTATAGGTATATGCATAGTATTTAAGAGATGATTTATTCCAAAATGGTAACATAATGTCATCAGACATAGTTTTGTGCATTCATATATATGAAACTAAATGCCTGGACATATAAACAATAAGATTTCTTGAAATTTTCTTGAAGTATACTTATCTTTTACTATGTTTCCAAATTTTTTATTTTAATTTTTATTAAATTTCTTATTTTATTTTTATATCTATCACAGTTTATCCCCACTCTTCTCCAGTTCCATACCCCTACCTCCCTTCTACCCCCATCCAATTCTCAGAAAGGGCAAGGCCTCACATAGGAGTCAGTAAAGCCTGGTATATCAAGTTGAGGCAGTACTAAGCTTCTCCCCTTGCTAATTTTTCTGAAGTGGAATTATGTTACATTCAAAATAAACAACAAAATTGATTTCATATCAGAATTTGCATCATGTAACATTTGTTCTCAAATATATGAAATCAAAGAAAACAGTCCTCATCAGATGACAACACTTCTACTACAGTTGAGGATCAGACTTCATTTAAAGCACGGATTTATCAAAAAACTGCACACATTTTTAAATTACTTCCACCGTTCCTTCTTTGTTTTTGTAAGCACAAGTTCTACTACAGTTGAGGATCAGACTTCATTTAAAGCACGGATTTATCAAAAAACTGCACACATTTTAAAATTACTTCTACTGTTCTTTCTCTGTTTTTGTAAGCACAATGTTCTCATCTTTAAGGGATCTCAAAAACAAAGAGCTTTATCATTCTTCTCTGGTTTTGCTCATAAGCTACTGAGAAGCATTTTCCACACCCCATACTGAAAAGAGCACACTAGCTACAGATACCTCCCAATACCTGCCCTTACTAAAGATGCCCCCTTTGATACAGATTGTGCTAGAAGTAGAAATGTAATTAGACATTATTTATTAATGGCTTTAATGGTTGTCAACTTAATAAAATTTAAAATTCACTATGGAAACAGATGTCTGTGGTAGATTATCTATGTATGTTAGGTCAATTTCTATGGAAAAATGATCCTAAATTCTGGAGATGTCATTATACAGGCTAGAGTTCCAGTCTAACTTAAAGGGAGAATGTAAGCTAATAACAAGCATTCTTTACACTCTACTTTCTGATTTAAAGTGTAATGTAGGTAATATAAACAACTCCTGGTTCTCTTTCCATGTCTTCTTTGCCATGATAGGCTATATCCCTAACACTGTTATCTAAAATAGATCTGTCATTACTTAATTACTTTATTTTGTCATAGCAATGAGAGGAGCAACTTATGTAAAACATTAAGCTACCTTTATTTTGCTAAACCTGACCATGTGCTTCTCAGGTCTTTGGGACTGGTTTTCAGCAGACTACAGAAGAGTTTAAAACACTGGTGTGTTAGTTGGGGGTAACATTGTTGTGATTAACTATCATACTAAAAATCAACTTGGGGAATCAAAGTGTTTATTCTGCTTACATTTTCAGGTAACACTCTGTCTTAGGGCTTTCTATTGCTATGAATTGACATCATAATCATAGCAACATTTAATTGAGGCTGGCTTACACTTGTCCAGAATTGTCATGGTGTAGAGCATGATGGCATGCTGGCAGAGAAGGTTCTGGAGTGTCAGTAAGAGTTCTATTTCCCAGTTCTCAGGCAGCAGGAAGAGAGAGTAAGCCAATGAGTCTGGGCTAAGCTTCTGAAGCCTCAAAGCCCGCTCACAATGACACACTTCCTCCAAGAAGGCCACACCTATTTTAATGAGGTCATATTTCCTAATATTTTCAAATAATGTCATTTCCTATGAACCTATAGGAGACATTTTCATGCAAAACACCATCACTGAAGGAAGTTGTGATAAGAATTCATATAG
Source organism: Ondatra zibethicus (assembly GCA_004026605.1). Taxonomy (NCBI): domain Eukaryota; kingdom Metazoa; phylum Chordata; class Mammalia; order Rodentia; family Cricetidae; genus Ondatra; species Ondatra zibethicus. The sequence goes on from PVIU01029018.1 coordinate 2,575, forward strand.
TATAGAAATCTAGAGGCAGAAGCTGGTGCAGAGGCCATGGAGAACTGCTTCTTATTGGCTTGCTCTTGGTGGCTTGCTCAGCTTGCTTTCTTATAGAACTCAAGCCCATGATCAGAACCCAGGACTACCAACATTAATCACTAATTAAGGAAAGGACGTATAGTCTTGCCTAGAGAACAATTTTATGGAGATATTTTCTCAATTGAGGTTCCCTTCTCTCAGATAATTCTGGATTGTGTCAAATTGACATAGAAACAAGCCACAACCTTTTCTTTTAAAACCCTAGCATGGTGGAGAGAATGCTCTTTTGGTGGGAGCTTTGGAAATAGGAATGCTAAAAGAATACCATCAACGAAGTCCAAATCAAGGGGTTTCAATGAGGACCATGCATTTTATTGAGAACTTGTACAGAAGTCAGGTGTGTGATATCATGGCAAACAATCTGGCTACACTCTACCCATGACTTGAGAATCTAAGTGAGGCTGAATATGGGACAATGGACCTATTTTTGTTGTCATAATTTCAAAACAGGTTGCCATTCTAAATATGGTATCACTACTGCTTAGTGCTTTTATTTGGATCTATAATAAAAGAAACAAAATTGTGAAACAATGGTACTAAAATTGTGTAGTTTCATAAAGAGAAGTATATGAGTGCATGTAAACTAATAGACAAGAAATATCTGAATGCAGTTGTAATTGTAGAAGAGACTAATGCCATTGAAAAGAAAGCAAGTGCTTTGTACTGAAAGAAGAGGGAAGGTGTCCTGAGGAGCAGATCCTACTTATTCAGGTTCCATTTTATGTAAATACAAATATGAAAAGAGAGAGTTTAAACAGAGAATGCCACTGTTCCATGATTCAACGTTCCTCGAAAGGGACTTCATGAGTAAGTTTCACTGGGGTCAGCAAACAGAAACTGATGCAACTACATCCAAGTGAGCCAGAATATGCTCCAACTTAGCAGCAGACCCTGGCAGCATGGTCTGAATGGTACTAATTTTGTGGGAAAATATAGGATTGAATGAGTCATGGAATCTTGTCCAATGGTTCCAGAGTGATTTTGAGGCCAGGCAGCAAGTGGTAGGTCAGAGTCCCTGCAATAAGGTCCTGAGATGCCACTACATAAAGTACAAATGAGATGCTTGTGTTATAATGGGGGCTGTAAGATGTTAGAGGTTCTAGAACCATGATTCATCTTACTGAGAAAAGTTTCAGGAAAGGATTAGAATTGGCTGAGGAAAGAAGCTATATGTATTATAAGCAACAGAGCTACAGGGCTGGTGTTGCCCAAGCTCCTTGCAACCCAGATTATTCTATCATTATTCTGAAGAAACATTTCATGTTTTCCCTAATGTGATTTGGTCTTGATTTGGTTCACTATTTTTTCTTGTTCTAGCTTAATTCTTCTTCCTTGGACTAGTAAAGTTATTTGTGCCATTGTATATTGGATCTATGTAACTAGGTTTTTAAAGTCATAGTAATTCACAGTTGGGGGATTGCCTAAGTCTCAGAAGCTGCTCTCTACATACACTTTTAACAGTATTGAAAGTGTTAAAGAAGGTCGGCAGATTCATCCGGACCCCAATCAAAGAATTCACCTAACAGCCTGTAAAGCAACTTGATAACACCAGAATCCATCAATTATGGAAGAGGAAAACCCAAGGAACCTATACCAGAAATGTAGAAGAAATTGACTTTAAATGTAACATTATGAAAGTTATAGAGACCTTTAAAGAAGAGGTGAAAAACTCCTTTGAAGAAAGGGATGAGAAAACTAACAAAAAGTTAGAAGAAATGAATAAATTCCTCAAAGATACCCTAGAAAACCAAGAAAAAGCAATCAAACAGGTGATGGAAACAGTTCAAAACTTGAAAACTGAAATGGAGGCAATGAAGAAAACACAAACAGAGAGATGGCGGGATATGGAAAATCTGGATAAACGAACGGGAACCACACAGACAAGTATAACCAACAGAATAAAAGAGATAGAAGAAAGAATCTCAGATGCTGAAGATACGATAGAGAAAATAAACTCAGTGATCAAAGAAAACAACAAATCCAACAAATTCGCAACATAACACATCCAGAAAATCTGGGACACCATGGAAAGACCAAACCTAAGAATAATTGGGATAGAAGAAGGAGAAGAATTCCACTCCAAAGGTCCAGAAAATATATTCAACACAATTATTGAAAAAAACTTTCCCAACCTAAAGAAGGATATTCCTATGAAGGTTCAAGAAGCATACAGAACACCAAATAGGATGGATATAAAAAGAATCATCCCCTCGCCATATAATAATCAAAACACAAAACATACAGAATAAAGAAAGAATACTAAGAGCTACAAGGAAAAAGGCAGAGTAACTTATAAATGTAAGCCTATCAGAATTACACCTGATTTCTCTATAGAAACCATGAAAGCAACACACCCCAAAAACATACAAATTCATGGAAACTGAACAGTCAACTACTGAACCACTCCTGGGTCAAGGAAGAAATAAAGAAAGAAATTAAAGTCTTCCTTGAACTCAACGAAAATAAAGAAACAACATACACCAACCTATGGGACACTATGAAAGCAGTGCTAAGAGGAAAGTTCATAGCACTTAGTGCCCACATAAAGAAAATGGAGAAAGCACACATTAGAGATTTAACAGCACACCTGAAATCTCTGGGAAAAAAAGAAGCATACTCACCCAGGAGGAGTAGAAGACTGGAAATAACCAAACTGAGGGCTGAAATCAACAAAATAGAGACACAGAAAACATTCCAAAACATCAATGAAAGGAAGAGCTGGTTCCTGGAGAAAATCAACAAGATCGACAAACCCTTATCCAAACTAATCAAAAGGCAGACAGAGAGCACTCAAATTAACAAGATCAGAAATGAAAAGGGGGACATAACAATAGACACTGAGGAAATTCAGAGAATCATTAGGTCTTACTACAAAAGCCTGTATGCCACAAAATTGGAAAATGTACAAGAAATGGACAGTATTTTTGATAAATACCACATAACCAAATTAAATCAAGAGCAGGTGAACAATTTAAATAGACCGATAAGTTGTGAGGAAATAGAAGCTGTCATTAAAAACCTCCAACCAAAAAAAGCCCAGGACCAGATGGTTTTAATGCAGAATTCAACCAAAACTTCCAAGAAGAGCTAATACCTATACTCCTTAATGTGTTTCACATAATAGAAAAAGAAGGGTCATTGCCAAACTCATTTTATGAAGCTACAATTACCCTGACACCAAAACCACACAAAGACTCAACCAAGAAAGAGAATTATAGACCAATCTCCCTTATGAACATTGATGCAAAAATTCTCAATAAAATACTGGCAAACTGAACTCAAGAACACATTAAAAAAATCATCCATTATGATCAAGTAGGCTTCATCCCAGAGATGCAGGGCTGGTTCAACATACAAAAATCTATCAATGAAATCCATCACATAAATAAACTGAAAGAAAAAAACATATGATCATTTCATTAGATGCTTAAAAAGCATTTGACAAAATTCAACACCCCTTTATGATAAAGGTCTTGGAGAGATTAGGGATACAAGGATCATATCTAAGTATAATAAAAGCAATATATATCAAGCCGACAGCTAACTTCAAATTAAACGGAGAGAAGCTCAAAGCGATTCCACTAAAATCAAGAACAAGACAAGGCTGTCCACTGTCACCATATCTCTTTAATATAGTGCTTGAAGTCCTAGCAATAGCTATAAGACAAAATAAGGAGATCATGGGGATTCGAATTGGAAAGGAAGAAGCCAAACTTTCGTTATTTGCAGATGATATGATAGTGTACATAAGTGACCCCAAAAACACTACCAAAGAACTTCTACAGCTGATAAATACCTTCAGTGAAGTGGCAGAATACAAAATCAACTCAAAAAAATCAGTAGACCTCCTATACACAAAGGATAAAGAAACAGAGAGGGAAATCAGAGAAACATCACCTTTCACCATAGCCACAAATAGCATAAAGCATCTTGGGGTAACACTAACCAAGGAAGTGAAAGATTTATTTGACAAGAACTTTAATACCTTGACGAAAGAATTCTAATAAGATACCAGAAAATGGAAGGATCTCCCATGCTCCTGGGTTGGTAGGATCAATATAGTAAAAAATGGCAATTCTACCAAAGGCAATCTATAGATTCAATGCAATCCCCATCAAAATCCCAACAAAATTCTTCATAGACCTTGAGAGAACAATAACTAACTTCATATGGAAAAACAAAATGCCCAGGATAGCCAAAAGAATCCTATACAATAAAGGAATTGCCGGAGGCATTATCATCCCTGACTTCAAACTCTGTTACAGAGCTACAGTAATGAAAACAGCTTGGTATTGGCATAAAAACAGAGATGTTGACCAATGAAATCGAATCAAAAACCTGGATATTAATCCACAAACCTATGAACACCTCATATTTGACAAAGAGGCTAAAATTATACAATGGAAGAATGAAAGCATCTTCAACAAATGGTGCTGGCATAACTGGATGTCAACCTGTAGGAGAATGAAATTAGACCCTTATGTATCACCTTGCACAAAACTCAAGTCCAAATGAATTAAAGACCTCAATATAAATCTGACCACACTGAACCTCATAGAAGAGAAAGTGGGAAGTAGCCTGCAATACGTGGGCACTGGAGACCACTTCTTGTGTAAAACCCCAAGGGCCCAGACAATAAGAGCAACAATGAACAAATGGGACCTCCTGAAACTGAGAAGCTTCTGTAAAGCAAAAGACACAGTCCTTAAGACAAAAAGGCATCCTACTGAATGGGAGAAGATCTTCAATAACCCCATATCAGACAAAGATCTGATCTCCAAAATATACAAAGAACTCAAGAAACTAGACGTTAAAATTCTAAATATCCCAATTAAAAAATGGGGTAAAGATCTGAATAGAGAATTCTCAACAGAAGAAGTTTGAATGGTCAAAAGATACTTAAGGTCATGTTCAACTTTCTTAGTGACCAGGGAAATGCAAATAAAAACAACATTGAGATACCATCTTATACCTGTCAGAATGATTAAAATCAAAACACCATTGATTGCCTATGCTGGAGAGGATGTGGAGTAAGGGGAACACTCATCCATTGCTGGTGGGAATGCAAACTTGTGCAACCTCTTTGGAAATCAGTGTGGCAGTTTCTCAGGAAATTGGTAATCAACCTACCTCAGGATCCGGCAATACCACACTTGGGAATATACCCAAGAGATATCCAATCATACTACAAAAGCATTTGTGCAACTATATTCATAGCAGCATTGTTTGTAATAGCCAGAACCTGGAACCAACTGAGATGCCTCTCAATGGAAGAATGGATCAAGAAGTGTGCATTATATACTCACTAGAATACTACTCAGTGGTAAATACAATGACATCTTGAATTGTGATGCAAATGGATGGAAAAAGAAAACGCTATCCTGAGTGATGTAACCCAAACCCAGAAAGTTGTTTATGGTATGTACTCAGTCATTAGTGGAACCTAGTCATAAAACAAAGGACACTCAGCTTTTAGCTCACAAGCCAAGAGAAGCCGAATAGCAAGGTGAACCCAAAGAAAGCATATACAGATCCTCCTTGAAGTTGGAAGCAAACAAGATTGCCAGGCCAAAGTTGGAATCACTGGGTCATTGATAGAGGTGGGCGTTAGGGGGTAAGGGAAGGGGAGAGGGGGAAGAAGAATGGAGAAGGACTCTGGAGAACTTGGGGGAGTGGGAGAGTGGAGATGGAGGAAAGGTGGATATTATAGAAGGGAATAAGATATCTATATTAAGGGAGTCATTTTAGGACTGGCAAGATACTTGGCCCTGGAGGGAATCTCAGGTGTCCACTGGGATGTCCCCAGCTAGGTATTTGGGCAGCAGAGGAGAGGGTGCTGGAACTAGCCTTGTCCCATAGTCACATTGATGAATATCTTGATCACCACCATAGAAATTTTGTTCGATGGATGGAGGTAGAGACAGAGACACACATTCACATCTGAGCAGTGGAGTGAGCTCCCAAGGTCTAGTTGAAGGGCAGAAGGTGGGAGAAAAGGAACAAGGAAGTTAGTACCGTGAGGGGCTAGTCTGCCTGAGACAATGTGCCTGAACTAATGGGAGTGCATCAAATCCAGCTGGACTGGGACTGAACAAGCATATGATCAAACCAGGCTCTCTGAATGTGGCGGCCAATGGGGGCAGATCGAGAAGCCATCAACAATGACAGCAGGACCTATCTCTTCTGCATGTATTATCTTTTTGGGAACCTAGTCTTTTTGGATGCACACCTTCCTAGGCCAGGATGGAGGGGGTGGGCCTTGGACTTCCATCAGGGATGGGCACCATGCCCTCTTTTCTGGAAGAAGGGGAAGGGAGGAGGGGTGGGGTGTAGCGGGAGGGGACTGGGAGAAGGGGAAGAAATGTAAAAAATTTTTTTTGAATGGAAAAAAATAAAAGAATATGAAAAAAATAAGAAAGTGTTAAAGATTATGGGTACTTTTGAAGCTGGAGTGAATACATATTGTATTGTGACAATGAAACTGGGAACAAGGGGAGTTACAATGTTATGTCTTAAACATCATTATATTTTTGTGTCAAGTTGATGGGGGGCATCATTGTGATGATTAATGTTAGTACCTAGTGTGATAATATCTAGAATCACCCAGGAGGTGGGCCTTTGGTCATGACTGGGGTAGGATTATTATGATTAAGTTAATTAATGTGAGAATAAAAGCCCAATGTGGGTAGTGTCATTTTATAAGTTGTGGCCCACACTGAAAAAAATAAAAGTGAGAACATCACTAATGTGAATAGTAGCATATAGAGGGTCTGAGGTCTTTGTGATCACAGATAGCACCAGAGAAAACAGGAATAACAAATATACATTCTTTTCTCTTCGATAGAAGGCATTTATACCTGTTTCTGCCTGGAAAGATGGGAATGGATGTAATTAATAACTTTGTGGTCTTTGCTATCTGTAGGGCCAGGTATCACCTGAACCCTTCAGAGTTTCCAGATTCTTCCCGGACCCCTGAGCATTGTTTTTCAGTCAGTAGAACCTATTCTTATGAAAGAAGTAACATGTACTTTGCAAAAGGCATGTACATTGCAAAGGAGTTTCAACATAGTTATGCCTTAAGCTTCATTGTGATAAATTGTCACAGGAAACTTTTTTTAGACATTGTACTATGTTTAAATATGTTAAAAATAAACTGTTCAGGGAAGAAATTTGAACCAACACCAGCTAATAAAATCATGTTGAACTTGATTTCCTTCTTGCGTCATGAGGATTATTTCATTGCCAGCCATGGTGTTTGCAGGTATTCTTCCCCAACACTCACACTTTCTCTCTCTCTCTCTCTCTCTCTCTCTCTCTCACACACACACACACACACACACACACACACACACACATACACACAGAGTACCATTTCATCAGGCATAGTCCTATACTGTAAAATGAAAATAGAAAAAGAGAGAAAGCAAGCTATTTACAGCAATCTACTGTTTTCTGTTTCCTGAGTATAGGTAGGCTATTAGGAGTCACTTGTTGGTTGGACCACCATGCCTTTCCAACTTTATGTACTGGAAATGTAGCCTCCTTATGTTGATCTTATCAATTTTTTTAATCAAAGCAATGAGACAAATATTAAAGGTGAAAATTTAAATGACATTTTTAAAGTGATGCCACTCCTGCCTAGACTGCAATAGAAGGTATGTACGTGATATGAAAAAGTGAAGAAATGAGTAAGGAGGTAGAATGGGGAAGAATGTTGCTCATTTTCTTTACTTTTACACAGCAGAGAATTTTATGTCCTTCATTCTGAAGTTACAAAAGCATTCCCACATGTTTCTGGCCTGTTCTCCCTTATGATCTTGCTCAGAAAATACTAGTATTCCTCTTCATCCCTGTCATCTTTTTAAATGCCTTTATAACAACAGTTCCTTTTTTATTTCATTTTTTTATCTTACTTACCAACCTCAGTTTTCCTACCTCCCTTTCTCCTGCTCTCCTGCTCTTCTCCCCTTCCCAGCCCCTTCCACTCCTCAGAGGGTATAAGGCCTCCCTTGGGCAATTAACAAAGTCTTGCATACCAAGTTGAGGCAGGACCAAGCCCTTCCCCACTGTATCAAGGCTGAGCAAGGCATCCCACCGTAGGGAATGGTTTCCAAAAAGCCAGTTTTTAGATATGGGATATGTTCTGGTCCCACTGCCAGGGCTCTCTGCAACAGATCAAGCCATATAATGTCACCCACATTCAAAGGGTCTAGTTCAATCCTATGAAGGCTCCTCAACTGTCAGACCAGAGTACGTGAGCTCCCACTAGCTTAGATTAGCTGTCTTTGTGTTTTCCCCATCATGTTCTTCACCCCTCTTGCTCATGTGATACCTCTTCCTTCTCCTCAACTGAACTCCAGGAGTCCATCTAGTGCTTGGCTTTGGGTAACTGCATCTGCTTCCTTCAATTAGTAGATGTAGGCTCTATGATGACAATTAGGGTAGTCACTAATCTGATTATAGCAGAAGGTCAGATCATACACCCTCTCCACCATTGCTATGAGTCTTAGCTGGGGTTTCAATTTGTTACCTATGGAAATGATTATTCCCCAAACTAATTCTTCTTCATCTTTCCCTATCACCATTTCTACCCTTTAAACTCCATTTAAACACTTTAAATCATCATCATATTGAAAGACAATAAAAGTATGGGCATGTGTGTATATTTGAAAATGCAGAGGACATTAAAGTGGGCAAGATATGACAATGTCTACACCAGTGATTCAAAAATTAGTGATTGTTTCCCATTAGAACCTCTTCTTTTCCTCATTATCATACCTCAGATGCTAAACATATCTTTGAGAAAATTTAAAATTTTAATCTGACAGGATCATTTTCATTGTTTCTCATATCATACTTAATGGAAGAATGTAAATAAAAGTTTCCTTTGTGTGGAGTGATATCTATGCTACCACCCTACATTTTGCTTTTGATAATTTTGAACCTGTTGAAAGAATAATTATAGAAGTGTAATAGCATAGAAGAACATTAATAAAAGATAAATTATAATTCATGATACCTAACTTACCCATTACTCCATCCCAGAAACCTAGGAAAAGGCAAGTCTAAGAGAAGAATGTCTATTTGACATATGTAGGGATGACATCAAGGGTTTCAGGAAGTCCATTATTATCAGTCACTCCTTTCTTCCTCTTTCTCAGAAACAGCAGTTTCCCACCTCCAAGTTACTATGATTTGGACAGTGAGAAATATCAGGAAAAATAGTTGTTGATTGAACCCAAGCACCACAACCCATCTGATTCTTATGTTTCCTAAAAGAAGGACTATCTAATAGTGAATAAGATTGAAACTAGGCAACCATGCATGCTATTTACTAGTAATTAGAATCAGAAAACACCTTGACAGTAGATCTTAGTAAATGTTGAAGAGGACACTAAAAAGAAATCCCCCATGGGCTCAAACTGAGTAAAATAAAGGGTATTTATGTAGGGGTAGACTGACAGAGCACAGTCCTCTGCACGAATGGGGAAACAGGAACCGAATCTAGCAGCCTGAAGAGAGAAGAGGAGCGCATGCTTTAGATGGCATTTATAGTATAAGAATCCATGATCAAGTGGGCTGGTAACTGAAAGGCTGCTAGGTGAAGGATCTTCTACAGGAATACTTGATGGAATCCTTCAGGGAACTCAAGGATACCATCAGTTTGGACTCAACAAGAGATAAACTCCCATTGCTACCTATATTCCAACTTTTACTTTCCTGGAAGCCTTTATCTTGTGGGAGCAAAGAACCTGCTGATGATGGTCCTATGATGCTTTCCATCCTCTGTTAACTGGAGATGGATTTAAGATAGGGGCAGTTGTTGAATAAAGGGCAGACTATATATCTAAGTACTCTTTTTCAGGTCAACACATGCAGGCAGGCAAGTGAGTAGTCAGGAAAATATCTGTGACTGATGTGAGAGGTCCTTCTGTCTTGGTTAATGAATAAAGAAACTGCTTTGGACTGTTGATAGGGCAGAACTTAGGTAAGCAGGGATGACAGAACTGAATGCTGGGAGGAAGAAAAGTGGAATCAGAGCAAGATGCCAAGGATCTGCCGCCAGAGTAAGACATGCTGCCAAAACTTAGGCAGTAAGCCATTGCCACATGGTGATACACAGATTAATAGCAATGGGTTAAAAAAAAGATGTAAGAGTTAGCCAATAGGAAGTTAGAGCTAATGGGCCAAGCAGTAATTTAATTAATACAGTTTCTGTATGGTTATTTTGGGGCTAAGCTAGCCAGATGAACAAGCAGCCTCCCCCTGCAACATGTAACTGGAGAGAGAAGAAATGGACAGAAGTCCAAAATGCCCTACATGTATTTTTGTGAGGCCACATTTATGATCTTGTTTCTGATCATTTCTCTCACTTGGGACCAAGAAAAAGCACCAACATAAGTCCATTCATTAAAGACTTTTGAATTTTACCCTGGAAATGTCTGCAAATATGGACCTGTGCTTTTTTCATAAGCAAGAAATACATGGAAGTCTATTTTTTCTAAACAATACTATCACCTGTCATCTAAGCAGCTCACAACAAACAATCATGATGTACTGACCAGAAAATACCATAAAGGTCCATTTCCTAGCAATCACTAAACAATAGCAAATGTTTCATGAATTGCATAAATTTTATCAAATTTGTTATTAGTACTACATCTCAGCCTCTCTTACAAGTTCATTCTTTATCATCAAAAAATATTTCATTCTCCATCTCCCATCATAATAAGCACCAAAGAATTTCCTCTTTACCAATTGATCATGCTTCTTGACTTAAGCCAGTTTGAGTCACATTCCATTATAATATGTTTTATTGTTTGTTTTTTTTCTTAGGGAACATTCTAAAGTAATATATTCACCTTCTTGAGCAACAAAAACTTTAGTAGTCCTCAGACACAAAAAACAGGATCTTCCCATTAAATATAGAATACAAAAAGAATCAAGCATTGGTGTAGGAGGTCCTTCTGTATTTGGGTTGCTTTCATTGGTTAATAAAGGGACTGCCTTGGACTTTTGATATGGCAGGACTTAGATAGGTGGGGAAAAGAGAACAGAATTCTAGGAAGAAGACACAGAAGCAGAGAGATCCGACATGAATCTCTGGCCTGAGATGGATGTAGGTTAGAATCTTCCTGGTAAGCCACGACCCTGTGGTGATACACAGATTACTAGATATGGGTTAAATCAAGATGTGAGAGTTAGTCAAGAAGAGGCTAGATATAATGGGCCAGGTGGTGTTTAATTAATATAATTTTGGTGTGGTTATTTTGGGGCTTAAGCTAGCCGTGTGGCCGGGAGCTGGGTGGTGGGACTGGGGCCTGCCCGTGCCTCTCATTACTACAGAGTGGTGCCTCAACGTGGTTGACTAACTCCATGTAAAACCTCAGAGGGCTTGAAATGGAATTCTAGACACACACACAAAAAAAAAACATATTTTAACATAGCTCTTTGCTGTTTGGTGGAGGTGTACCGAAGAGAGATTGTCCTGATTGAGCTGTAGTGGAAAAAAAAGCCACAAGGTTTTAAAATGCCAGCTTTCTGGGCTATGCTGCCAGCACCATCTCTGGCTCCTGCTGGAGACAGATCATTTGGACGGGGTTTCTGACTTAAGTGCTACAGCTTGCTTGATGGCAATGTGGACTGTTGTGTACCTGGAACTGTGCACAGCTCAGGGGCACCAAATGGCTCTGAGGCAGGAGCTGCTCCACCATGCTGAACTGTGCTGATCTCAGGCAGGAACTATCGTAATTATCATAACAGCACAGTTAAGGTTTACACTGGGCAGGAAACAGGCCATACTGTATTACTCCTACATGGTGCAACTTAAGTTTTTAAGAAATGCTTACCATTTTAAGAAGTGCTCCTGGATACTAAAGATTCACAATAGGACAGATTCAGACATAAACGACCTTTAAATGGGTCACACTGTTGAATAAAGGTACGTAGTAGGCTTAAAAGAAATAAAGAGTATAGACAGATGCTTTAAAAAATGGGTAAAGTCTTTAAAGAGACAGAGTACAGATAATCATAGATTAAAGGAAATAAAAAAATAAGCCATGTAAAAACGGAAAACTCACAGAATGTCTGGATTATGTTTTTTATTGTGTTTTCTTTAAAATTTTTGAGTGTAAAGGAGCTAAGTACAGAGAGAATTTTCATTGTATGGGCTGTCAAACTAAAGCAGCATATATGTTCTAAAGTTATCTTGACTTCAAAATTTCGGTCTAAGGATATAATGCTTTGGAAAAGAGGTTCTTCTTTTGTTTACACAGAAGATGAGAACCTGTGGATTGCTTCCAGACCAATAATATGGATTCAGGCACCCCGGCCTCCTGAAAGATCACCATGAACACCTTCAGAAAATGACTTCACTCAACTGCCGACTGAGATGAACCTAGCACATAGGATACACCATAAAAGTGTTAATACACTTATTAACAGTGCCCCCATACAGTAGGAAGATGTTTGGAGACAAAAAACTACACCTGTATTCCCAAATATTGTTTATAAATGTACTTTTACATTTAAAAGGGGATATGATATAGATATGAACCATTTGCATTGGTATAAATTTTGATTTATTGATACAAATTTAAGGTCAATTTTGTTATATGTATATATATTTCTGATCTTGATTAAGGTATTGTGATTATGTAGTTCATTTTAAAATGTAATGTATAATTAGGAAATATAGGTTGTTAATGGATAATCATCAATAATAGTCAAGCTTGTAGTCATGTTAGTTAGATTTTCTAGATATATAGAGGTATATTTCAGTTAGATAGGCATTCTTATATCTTTTAAAGAAGACAGAATATGTCATTTAATGTTTTTAATAACTTAGGGCTTTTCATGACAATGAGACACGTCTGCTCCTGGCAGCACCAAGCTACTTCAAGGGGAAGATGGGCATCGAAGAAGATCCTTATGGAGTTTGTTAGCCATTTGGGCAAGAAACTGCTCTTGCCTGGACTGCTACATAAACTGGACATGGAGAACCTGCAGAGAGAGGACTGCTGAATTGCTGAAAGGTGAGATGATCCTTCAGGGTTCCTTTATCATGAAAGAGTCTGGGAGACATTCTGCGGGATACAAAAGAAAGTGACTGAACTGTCTTTGAAATATCCTGCTTCATGGAAAAGTCTGCTGGATACAATGGGCCTGTAGGCTGAAGATGGATGCCCCAATTGTACAGAAGAACTTTGGGTGACTGTACAGGCAGCGAGATGTCTCTGTAATTTCTAGAGTTTAGATGTTGCTTATTTCTTGTTTACTTAGATAATATTTTATCCTTCTGGAGTCTTTGATGGATTTGAAGATGGATAGTTATAGCTATAGTTTTCCATTGTTATGATAAAAGATAAAATAGATCTAAATATTGCAACTGTAATTCTTGCTTGATAATGGTTTTGTTATATGTAATTTTACTATGTTAAATTTGAAGCCATTCTTTTTGTTTAAACAGAAAAGGGGAATTGGTGTAGGAGGTCCTCTTGTATTTGGGTTGCTTTCATTGGTTAATAAAGAGACTGCCTTGGCCTTTTGATAGGGCAGGACTTAGATAGGCAGGGAAAAGAGAACAGAATGTTGGGAAGAAGACACAGAGGCAGAGAGAGCCGACGCCATAAATCTCTGGCCTGAGATGGACATAGGTTAGAATCTTCCCGGTAAGCCACGACCCTGTGGTGATACACAAATTACTAGATATGGGTTAAAGCAAGGTGTGAGAGTTAGCCAAGAAGAGGCTAGATATAATGGGCCAGGCAGTATTTAATTAATATAATTTTGCTGTGGTTATTTGGGGGCTTAAGCTAGCCATGCGGCCGGGAGCCAGGCGGCAGGACAGCGGCCCACCCGCTCCTCTCATTACTGCAAAGCATAAACACAGTAATAATTTAAGATCTCTTCATTTTCAGGGAAAGTGGTATTACAAATTTAATAGTGTTTTTAATTGTGCTGTCATATGGATGCCTCCAGTCAAATGTATGCTTTTCTAAGAAAAGGAAATTAATAAGAGAAAAGAATAGTTTAAAAAAGCTTCATGGGTTGAGCTGCTTAGGGATGTCATACAATCAGGAATAGCTGTACCAACTCCATCACCTGCAAAATAGTGAAAAATAAAAAAAAAAATCACAATTTAAAAGGTGGATGTGACACTTCAAAATAGTTCTTTCTATCTCAAGTAAGTTAATAAAATAAAATTATAAACATTGACATATTTGTATGTATGTGTGCCTTCTCACAATGAGGAAAAGTAGTTAATTTGGAAAATAGGAAAATGGACTTTACATTTTACGCTATACATTTTTATAATTAACTTCTCTGTGAAGTTGCAGTTGGATCAGAAGAGGGAGTGAATCTTAAGAAATTGGTTTTCTCTTTGGAGTGTTTCCACTACTTACCTTCCTGAAATCAATAAGGTGGCTTTGGGTGAAAATCTTTCCTCTCAAGTTGAGCACACACCTTTGCACAGTTAAAGCAGCCTTGGCACCATGAGCGATTCAGAGCTTTACATAATGGGAAGACCCAATTCACTGAAGTATGATGTGAAAGGGGTTTTTCCTGTTCTTTGGTTTCAAAGGATTTTGCCCCTTGAGCTTGCTTGAATTCGAAGGCCATTACTCCTTGGGATTGCATGAATTCAAAGGCCATTACTCCTTGAGATTGCATAGAATCAAAGGCCATTACTCTTTGAGGTTGCATGGATTCAAAGACTCTTACCCCTTGAGGTTGCATGGATTCAAAGGCTTTTATCACTTGAGGTTGCTTGATATTTTGCTTTGGAGGCAGTTGTTTTGAGGGGCGTTTATTCAGAGAATAACTTTAACTTTTTCTTAGGGGGCTGGCTTGGAAAAAATTTGGCTCTTCTTTCTGGCTCTTGCCAGTCCCCTAATCTTTCTTCAAACTAGGGCTTGCAGCAGTAGCCAGGGTTGTCATCTGCTGAAATGTGTTTGTGCTATCTTCTCCCAGGGCAGCTGTGCCCTGGGATGTCTTTGGGTCCTCTTTCTGTTTACTGCTAACACTGCTTCCCAGGTCTGGCCTCCTCAGAACAATTCCTGTATATTTTTTCAGTGTTGGGCTTGTTCTGTTCACCTGGGTAACTGTTTCCTGGGCAGTTACTGAATCCTCTTTAGTGCTATGGCTGATGATATCTCTTAGGAGTACCACCATCCTGGGAATCCCTGGACATTTCTTCTTGGTCCAGCTGATTTCATTTCCCTGGGAAGTAATCCCTTGAAGCATTACTTGTTCTTCCTTTATGCTGTGATTACTGTTGGCCTCCAGTGCAGCGGTTACCTGCTCCTTCACTGGATATTTCTTTTCAGTGGCACCCTTCATCTGGGATGCTACATGACTTTCCTTGTTGTTGTTGTTGTTGTTGCTTCTGTCCCCATGGAGTGGTGTTCCATGGGGTTTCTTTGGACCTTCTTCACAGTGGCTTACATTGTTTCCCAGATGACTTACATACTGGATGTT
>PVIU01029019.1:0-18162 GCA_004026605.1 Ondatra zibethicus
TGTCTCACAGCTAGACTGTTGTGTGTCACTGTCTCACAGCTAGACTGTTGTGTGTCACTGTCTCACAGCTAGACTGTTGTGTGTCACTGTCTCACAGCTAGACTGTTGTGTGTCACTGTCTCACAGATAGACTGTTGTATGTCACTGTCTCACAGCTAGACTGTTGTGTGTCACTGTCTCACAGATAGACTGTTGTGTGTCACTGTCTCACAGATAGACTGTTGTGTGTCACTGTCTCACAGCTAGACTGTGGTGTGTCACTGTCTCACAGATAGACTGTTGTGTGTCACTGTCTCACAGATAGACTGTTGTGTGTCACTGTCTCACAGCTAGACTGTTGTATGTCACTGTCTCACAGCTAGACTGTTGTGTGTCACTGTCTCACAGCTAGACTGTAGTGTGTCACTGTCTCACAGATAGACTGTTGTATGTCACTGTCTCACAGCTAGACTGTTGTGGTGTGTCACTGTCTCACAGCTAGACTGTTGTGTGTCACTGTCTCACAGCTAGACTGTTGTGTGTCACTGTCTCACAGCTAGACTGTTGTGTGTCACTGTCTCACAGCTAGACTGTGGTGTGTCACTGTCTCATAGCTAGACTGTGGTGTGTCACTGTCTCACAGATAGACTGTCGATTCTTTCTTTGTACCCATTTTACCAGAGGTCAGGCTTCAACCACCAAGGGCCACAAAAGTTTAACCTCACCAGATGTTCTCCTTGTGGTAGTATCATGGTCACTGAGGCACCGAACCTTGCTGGATCTACTAACGCTTGGGGAAAAGATGACAGCCTGAAGAATCAGATAATGTCTATCTGAAGGCTGTCTTGCCTGTTTCCTACCATAAGCAAATTTCTAAATTTGAAAAGCTAAGAAACAAGTTGGTTCCTCACGTGGTACCTGGCATGTGTCTGACTGTAATGGGAGTCATAGGTGCAGCTCTCAAGTTCTGTGGAAAGTTAGCATTGAATTACTGGCTAATGTTACTCTAGAAGAACTGCATTCGTTACAGCATGGATCTGAGCAACTAACACATCCTTATAGCCGCCCTTCAGTTTATGATGCTGAACGTATGGTGCTCTGCTTACAAGAGGAGAGTAAAGATGAGATTGCCTTGTCTCACTTAGACAGTTAATTTTATCTTTGTTTTCTTTCATTGTGTTTCTCGATGGTGCAAAACTAATTGGCTCTTATCACAGTTACATTACCTTCAAAGGCAGATAAAATTAATGCAAAGTAAAAGATCACTATAATCAGAGAGATCTGGTTGAAATGGAGAGAGCCTCAGTTACAGCGGCTGCACAGTCCCAGAGGATGCTGGCAGAATAATAAATCCCGACTTTCCCCGGGTTATCAGCCCGTGCCCCGTCATTCTCCGCTATCGTTTGTCTTAACCTTGGGTTGTCCCTACTACATCTGCTCTGCTGCGATTAATTCTGCTGATGGAAATGAACCGTCGAAGGGCGACACCACGCTGCATGACTAATTAGCAGACCGAATTATGTCCATAAATTAACATTTTGTTTTTATTCATTTAAATAAATCAAAGTTGTCCAAATTATCTTGGGTAGGTCGCTTTCATGTGAATTTAGGTTTGTAGCCTGTAGCAGGGTCAGTGTGCGCTCTCTCTGGCATTGTGCGACACTGTTTTTGGCTAGGCCTGGTGATCAGGAGACTCCAGGATCTACCTGTCTCTGTCTCCCTAGTGCTGGTGTTACAGATTTGTCTCAGCACACCTTGACTTCATGTGGGAGCTGGGGATCAGAAGTCACATGCTCGGGTTACATTGAAACAGCTCCAGCCACCATTTTAAAAAGGTCTTTAATAGTAGTAGGAGGTCTTAGTAAATGTTAAAAATTTGCATAGAAATTCAAGATGAATGAATATAAATTGTAAAACTGCTATCATTTCATCATCAGGAAAGAAGGCCGGGAAATGGTTGTGCGTATTCTGCAACCCTGGTGCTTGGTCCTAAAGGCTGTAGACCAGCGCTTGCTCAGTTTTCCGGAATCCTGTTTCATTGTCTCGTTTTCATAAATACAACTCAACCCTTTACAAGAAGAGACTCATTACCCGCCCCTTCAGCACAGTGACCTAAGCAGTCACAAGCCTACAAGTTACTTGAATGAAATTCTCTATATGGTTTTGGGGCTGTGGTGCAGTGGGCGTCCCCATCTCAGTCCGCTGTTTTCCCAATGGGCTTCCACTGGGGCTGTGCTGGAGTGGGAGTCTCCCATCTCAGTCCGCTGTTTTCCCAATGGGCTTCCACTGGGGCTGTGCTGGAGTGGGCGTCCCCATCTCCGTCCGCTGTTTTCCCAATGGGTTTCCACTGGCAGCTGGTTTGACAACGAGCACATAGAAATCTGCAATGCTAGGATCAGGACGTTTGGTTTCTTGACAGCTGATGGAAAAGCGTTCACAGCATCTCTGTTATAGTGCCTCCCCTATCTAGTTCTCCATTGCTTCATAGCAGAGGGTATCCCCCTCTGCCTTGCTCGCTCTCTCGCTCGCCTGAAGTCTCCACTGCCTGTTTGCAATATATATCATAGACAATGATATTAGAAATAAATGTCTGAACTGAGTGTACTGGTGGTACACGCCTTTAATTCCAGCGCATGGGAGACAGAGGTAGGTAGATCTCTGAATTTCAGGCCAGTCTGGTCTACATAGTGAGCTTCAGGACAGCCAGAGCTATAGTGACAGATTTGATGTGGGAGTCCCCTCTGTGTGCTGTGATTACCATTGATGAATAAAGAAACTGCCTTGGCCTGTTGATGGGGCAGAATTTAGGTAGGCGGGGAAAACTGAACTGAATGCTGGGAGGAGGAAAGTGGATAGGGGGACACCATGGAGCTGCAGCCAGAGTCAGACATGCCAAAATTTTGCCAGTAAGCCACTGCCATTCGGCAATACACAGATTAATGGCGACAGGTTAAATTAATGTGTAAGAGTTAGCCAATAAGAAGTTAGAGTTAACAGGCCAAACAGTGATTTAATTAATACAGTTTTGTGTGATTATTTCAGAGCTAAGCTAGCCTGGCAGCCAAGACGAACAAGCGACCAGGCTCTCTCATTCTACAGATTGGCACCCAATGTAGGACAACAACAAAAACTAAATAAGAAAAGAAAGAGAGAGAGACAGAGGGGGAAAGAGAGAGAGAGAGAGAGAGAGAGAGAGAGAGAGAGAGAGAGAGAACAATGCCCAGGGAAATCTCCCTTTGTGAACTATCATGAGACAGTTACTGAGCAGCCTCAGTTCACCCGGACCGAGCATCGTCTCAGTTGCAACCCTGGACAGATTATGTCATCATTTCTGACACTTAGACAGTCTTACACAACCGTGCCTGAGATGGGTTGTGCAGAAGCAACAACATGAGCAGAGGACTTGGCCTGTGAACAAAGCACATTCGAGTTGGGAATTATGGGGACATTTGATTGGCTAGATTATGAGAGGTTCTTAAATGCCAAGCAGAATTTAAGAAATGCAATAGACAATAGAAACCTATTATGGGCAGATTATCCTTAATCCAAAAATGTGAAATCCAATGCTCCCAAGTCCAAAGCTTATATTCCCAACATAATGTTAAAAGAGGAATGTCTGCATCTGACTTTCACGGCATTTATAGCAAAACTTCAGCTGCATTAAAATTATTGTATAAATTCTATATAATGGTTGCTTAACAATTTTCTAATTTTTTTTCTTGAACCTAAGAAGCAAACAATTTACCAGTCTCAGAAATTTCCTGAAACTAACAAGACTCACAAGTCTTCTCCCCTAGGTTCTGGAAACAGTAAAGAAAGCTGGTGGAGGAAGCCCTCCCTCTGTCATCTGAGTGGCCTGAAGGAAGCTCTCTGACATGTCAAGCTACCTACCTGTTATGCAGAGAACTTGACCATAGCTTTTGTAAGCCATCCCTAATGCTGGGGTGGGTTTCTTAGTGATGCAGCTGCCTTTGAGTCGTCTATGTTCCTGTAAGTAGCCCTTCACCCATAGTCCTGAAAGTCATCTCAGTAAGCTCATTGCCTGTGTGAAGTTCCTCATTGGTGTGGTAAGTCCTTCTGTATTTGTGTTGCTTTTATTAGTTAATGAATAAAGAAACTGTCTTGGGTCTGCGCAGGGCAGAATAGAGGTAGGTGGGGAAAGAATTAAACTGAACACTGGGAGAAAGGAGGCAGACTCAGGAAGAAGCCATGGAGCTCCCCCAGAGACAGACACCAGATGGAACCTTGCTGGTAGGCCACAGCCACGTGGCGATACACAGATTAATAGAAATGGGTTAAATTAAGATGTAAGAGCTAGCTAATAAGAAGCTAGAGCTAATAGGCCAAGTAGTAATTTAATTAATACAGTATCCACAACAGAGATACAGATGAAACACACATAAATTTCATGTTAAGACCTAGGTTCTATCCTCAGCATATTTTACAATGTGTGTGTATATAAAACTATTGTAAAATATGAATAAAGAAATTTTCCAAACTCAAAAAAAAAAGGGAATAGAGAAAGGATGATCCCATGAGCTCTGGGGAGAGAATATGGAAAAGAATAGACTCAAAGGGAAAACATGGTCTTGAGGCTAATGAAGGGGCGTGTCAGAGTGCTAAGAGATGCCCAGAACCAGAAGTTCAATCTGTAGAGTGGTCTTTGGTTTGACCCACACTGTATAAGAGAGGAGGAGAAGACATGGGCGATCCTACTCCTGTGGATAGCTGTTGTGCTTTGTGATTAACTCCAAGGTTGTGCCAGGCTTCTGGCTTAAACTTGTTAGGATTGACGAAGAAACTAGAAAATTCCTATAAGAGTCACTGAAGAAGGGGTGGGAGACACAGAACAGGAGTTAGGGAACTGAAAAGACAGCTCAGTTGCTAAGTGCTTGCCTTTCGACAGGAGGAACGGAATTTGGTCCCAGAACCCAAGTTAAAAAAAGAGAGGGCAAAGCTGGACACGGTGGCACACACTTGTGAGCCCAGTGCTGCGGAGAGAGACAGTGGGCACCATGGGCACACTAGCGAGCCGTCCTCGTCGACCGTGGGAGACTCCATGCTAGTGATAGACCCTGTCTCCTTGAAGGTGAAAAATACCTGAAGAATGACACCTGAAGTTGTCTTCTGGCCTCTACATATACACATATGTACACATGTACATACGTATACATACACACACACAACCACGCACATGCACACACACACACGGGCAAGGGGGCTGAGCAGATGCTGTAATAGGGATTGTAGCTTCCTATTTAACTTTTTCACAGTTTAACCCACTGACACATGGGTTTTACTCTTGGAGGTATACTTGAACTCGGGGCAGGGCAGACAGGTAATTAGCACTCAGTTTTAGTACACTTTGAATAGCATTCAGGTTCCAGGATGGGATTCTTATGTAGCCACTTAAGAGAGCTGATTTGTGTAGAAACTTTGGGGGAATAAACCAATTTCATACTTGTCTTCTTAATCTGGCTTACTATTCATGCCTAGCTGGTGGCATAGTTGATGCAGATCTGTATTTCTTCATCAGTTGAGGAACAGACAGACAGAGGGAGATGGGAGGTGGTCAGAGCCCTTTTAAAAGTGAACACAGCGAATGTGCACAGGAGGTGCTCTTAGTGGCTGCAGCTGGGGACATAGCCTGTCAGAACCCCAAGGGCAGGCCAGTACACACACATACATACAGAATAAACAAATGAATCTAAAAAAAAGAAGAAAAAAGGAAGCTGGAAAATCAGCTCCATTAAAACACTGGGACTGCTCTCCCAGAGGACCCAAGTCAGCAGCTAGCAAAGGCAGGGATGGACAGAAGTGGGTTGTAACTATCCCTGCCTGGGCGGACAGTTTGTGACCTGTGTATGTCCATACAAAACTAGACTGTGAAAGGGCCCGTCATACCCAAAAGCCTTCCGACAAAGTCGAAGTCTACTTGATTTTTATGGTGGTTTAAATAGGAATGGTTCCCATAGACTCATGTACATGAATGCTAAGTTTATAAGGTGTGGAACTATTAGAAGATGTGGCCTTCCTGGGGTAGGTATGGCTTTGATGGAGGAAGTGTGTCACTGGGGTGGACTTTGAGGTTTCAGAAGCTCAAGCCAGGCCTAGTGTGTCTCAATCTCTTCCTGCTGCCTGTGGATCCAGATGCAGACAGAACTCTCAGCTCCTTCTCAAGTACTGTGTCTGACTGCACGTCACCATGCTTGTGTGTGTGTGTGTGTGTGTAATATGTATGAGAAATGGTTCCAAAGTCTCATGTATTCATGCTTTGTCTTTAATGTGACAGCGTTTAGAGGTGGGGGGACAGGGGGAAGGGCACTTCCTGAAAGCTGATTGGATGGATCATGAGTTCTAAATTCACGGGTGGATTGGTCCCCTTGATAAATTCATAGCTCAATGGACTTTTAGAAAGTGTGGTCTGGTTGGAGGAGGTAGGTGTCTAGGGCATGCCCTTAAAGGGTAGATCTTCTTTCTGGATTCTCTCTCTCTGTCTGTGTTCTCTTGCTCTGTCATTTTCATGTTGTTTCTCATTCTTTCTATCTCTTCCACTTTTTCTCTTCCTCCTCCTTTCTCTTTCCTGGTCCTTCTCTCCACCCTTCTCCTGTTGTCATTCTTTGCTGAGGCCCAGGATCACAGGACCTAAGCAACTGAACATATCTGGTTCTTTCCTCCTTTACATTACCTCAGGTATTTTGTCAGGGCAACAAAGCTTGTCCAGCAGAGGACTGTGATCTGTGAGTCTACCCCTAAATAAATAACCCTCTATTATTCTCAATTCTGAGCGAGTGTGGGATTTCTTTTAAGTGTCCTTCTTTATTCCTTCCTTAAAGTCTTTGCAGTTGCTACCCCCTCTACATCTTCTATTCTTCCCTGAGTACCAGAACTCATTTCCGTAATCTTTTTTCTAAGAGGTAGGACTTGATATGCCATGCTTCGTTGACTCCCGTGGAAGGCCTTATCCTTTCTAACTGGAGATGGAGGAGGAGTAGATGGGGGGGGCGTGTAGAACAAAGGTGGGGGGGGAATGAGAGGAGAGGAGGAAGGGGAAACTGTGTGTGGTTTGTAAAATAAAAAAAAAATAATTAAAAGAAGAGGTAGGGCTGTTCAATAGAAAAGCCAACTAGTAGAGAAGGAGTGCATACATAATTTCAGCTGTAAAACAGATACTAGTCTTTGCTTATTTCTAAACCAGAGATCACTTAATGTTGCAAAAGAGGTCTCTGCTTGCATGGAATGATGAGTTATCCCAGGTATTACTTAGCATGTGCAGATAAACCAGCGTTAAAATTTAATGGGTTTCTGCAGAAGAGGGGAAGGTTGGATTGTAGGAGCCAGAGGGTTCAATGATGTCCTAAAACAAAAACCCCACAGAATGAACTAACCTGGGGTCATAGAGGCTCACAGAGATTGAAGCAACAATCTCAGAGCCTATGTGGGTCTCAAAAAGGTCCTCTGCTTGTTTGTTTGGGTAGTATAGCCTGGTCTTCTTGTGGGATTCTTGAGTGTGGTAGTGGGAGCTGTTTTTCTTTTTGCCTGCTTTTGGGACCCTTTCCTCCTACTGTGTAGTAAGAGGCGCACGGGCTGCATTCCCAGCACCTGGTTAGCTTATACCAGAAATAATTACACAGAAACTGTATTAATTAAATGAGTCCCTGGCCTATTAGTTTTAGTCTTTTTTTGGTTAACTCTCACATATTTGTTTAACCCATTTTTAATAATCTGTGTGTTACCATGAGTATGTGGCTTATTGGCATGAGTCTAACCAGTGTCCATCTTGGGCCAGAGAAGCATGGCATCTGTCATACTACCTTCTTCCCAGCATTCCATTCTGTCTACTACGCCCACCTAAGGGCTGCCCTATCAAAAGGCCAAGGCAGTCTCTTTATTTAACCAATGAAAGCAACAGAAATACAAAAGGACCTCCTACACCACTACTGGGTGGCCTAGTACAGCCCTGATATGAGGGGAGGTGCCTAGTCTTACTGAGACTTCATATTGCAGTGTTTGGTTGATGTCCCTGGGAGGCCTTCTCTTTTCTGAAGGGAAACAGAAGAGTGCATGGGGGTGGAGCTGAGAGGAGAGGAGGGAGGGGAAACTGTAGTTGGGATATGATATATGAGAGAAGAATAAATTTTTAAAAAAATTTAAATTAATGGATTTCCTGGAAAATAAGGAAACAGTATGATGAGTACAAAAGCCACAGAAGAAGTCACTAGTTGCATAATAACTAATCCAGACACAATGTATTATTCAAAGCCATCAGTCACAACCTTATCTTCTCTAATTCTTAAAGGATGCCTTGTGGTATAATCATCTGACTGCATCTTTGAAACAGGATTTGGTAAGCTTGTTAGCAAACACTTGATGAAGCCAGTCTGAAGAAAACACCATTAATCATGTTATCTGATAAGAGACATGCCTGGTCCATCTCAGCGTTTACACTCATACTGAATTCCTATAGACAGTCCATGGTGCATAGCGATTAGGCATCCTTGTTCTGAATGAGATTAGGGATTAGGCATCTTTTTTATTTAATATAATTTCTTTATTGAATCTTTGAGAATTCCACATCATGCACCCCAGTTCTGTTCACCTCCAACTTCTTCCATATCCTCCCCGTCCAAACAAAAATTAAAAAAAAAAAAATAACAAACCAACCAAAACAAAACAAACAAGCAAACAAACAAAAACAAATAAAAAACCCCAACAGAACCTCTTCACTTCCAATCTTTCTTGCTTCTCCAACACCTCTCCATTCATCCTGACAGCCTTGGGAGCCATGGTGTATCCTCAGGAAACCCTAGTGTCCCCTTAGCTTTACTGGCAAATGTTCGTTGCAATGAAGCCACTGGTCTGGTTCAAGGTCTCTGGTTTCTAGCACACCATCTTTACCAATTCCTCAACGAAACTCTGCTTGGATATCCCACAGTTGCCCCAAGTCATGGAGGTCCTGTGGTTATTGTTCCCCAGGACCAGTCCCTTCCCACAGTTGCCCCAAGTCATGGAGGTCCTGTGGTTATTGTTCCCCAGGACCAATCCCTTCACTAACCAGCTCAACTACCACTCTGGCCCACAGCCCAGTCCGGGGTTGGCCCACCCTAGCATCTGCCCCATCTGGGATTAGCCATCTTTATTGTGAATGAGAGATGTATATTGTTTAGATCTAAATTCTCAAAATGCAGCCTACCCAAGATGCTGTGGTTTCCAGCTCTAGGTGCTTCCCAGTGTGATTTTCCCCCAAAATGTATGATTCCCACCCCATCGGCCATCTACTGAAAATATATTACAAAACCTACAAGAGTGCCCCATTGCTTTTTTTGAGTAAATGAAAAACCTTAGGTTGGTTTTTAAGACATTTCATTATTGCTATGTTTATCCTTCATTAGGGAATTTTCTATCAACTTAAAAAAAAATCAGCAGAAGCATAATAGCTGAGTATCTAAGATTCTATTGTCTTTTGAGTGTCTGGTCCTGCCTCCTCTGAGACGGTTGACTGTGCCCATGAGTCACATCTCAAATTTCTTTCGCAAAAGGTTATCCAGGATGCCCTGGGGCCTCTATCCAGAGCATGCTTTACCAGTAATGGATTTCTTCATTTTAGCATCCTTTGCAAATCTAGCTCGTCTGAGAACTTATGAGTAATTGGCTCCGGCCCCACTCTGCTGGCTGTGCTCTTCTTCCCGCACTCCCTCTGTTTTCTCCTGTTTTGTTGTAACTAGTGAGTGGAGTGAAACACATGTTTAGGCTGGAATCTCTTAAGCCAAAATGTCCAAGTTCACTATTCCAGGTTGTTTTCTGTTCAAAGTAGAACAACTTTTCTACCGTTTTACAACAGGTACAGACATCCCTTTAGCTTACAATAATCTATTCTCCTTTTTGTTTTGAGACCTCATCAGAAATACATTTAATAATCATATTTTGCTAGCAATCTGCTTATGTTGATATACATATACACACTCTCTCACACACGTACACATATATGTACACACATGCATTCAAACACACACGTATGTATTCACACCACAAACACATGTAAACACATACACATGCATATACTCTATACATATACCATACACACTCACATACTTGCATGCATACAGCATATACTTACACATGTACACATTCACATACATGCACATATGTACTTCAAAATAACTTTTTCTTTTCATGTGTATGGGTGTTTTTGTTGCCTGTGCTGGGTGCCCAAAGAGGTCAGAAGAACACATTGGATTTCTTGGAACTGGAGTTACAGATGTTTCTGTGCCCATTTAGGTGCTTGGAGCTGTGCTTAGGTCTCCTGCAAGAGCAGCAAGTGTTCTTCATTGCTGAGACATCTCTCTAGCCCTGCTAGCTTTGCCAACCATACCCTAAAATCCTTCCCACATTGACAGATTCCCTATTCAAAAGCCAGTTCTGCATTTTTTTCTATAACAGCATCCTACCTCCTGGTACCAGAATCTGAGGGGATAAGGCATGCACAGGGTAGAAAGACCATAGATTTGTTCCAGAATCATATCAGTTTCCTAGAGTTGTGGCCAACAAGCTACCAATAATTAGATGGATTTAAATACATGTTATCTACTATGCAAGTGGACATTCTTCATTTACTTTGTATTCTGTGAGAAGTTTGTCTCAAATAACTGCTTATATTAAATTGACAAGCTTCACTTAAACAGGCAGTTTAAATGTTTAAGTGTTACAATGAGTCTAAGGCAGAAGTTGCATTGTAGTATATCTCATCTATAGTCATGTGCACAGTCAAGGACTTCTGTATTTCCTTCAAGGAAGTGGAAGGACCAGAGCACGCAGGAGCTGTGGATGCAGCACGAAGACGCTCACCATGCCTACTGCTATTGTCTGGATGGATGAACGACTGAACAATGTCCACTGAAAATATGCCAAAGGCTCACTCTCCACTTCAGAGAACTTGTGTAGACAGCAAGGGTGAGTGCCAAGGCAGGAGACTGGGAAAACCCCTCCACAGGGGCTCGTGGGAACGAGTGTCCTAAGGACGATACAGTTATGTGCTTCCTTCTGGTATCACGGCCAATTGCTCCATTAAATGGGGGACATGTGTATGGGATTCCTGCAAGAATGCATGGGTGTGTTTCCAGAATCTAAATTCTGTAGTATTGTGTGTACACTCCTGTTTTATTCCTTTGCTTTTTGTTTTAATATACTGTACACAACACACTGTCAAAAAGTCCTTGATGAATTCTTCCAGATGAACTTTGAGAAAAGCCTGTCAAGTCTGCTTCATTAAAAAGTTCCTATAAGGATCTTAATTGGGTTTATGACAACTAGATAATTTGAAGATGCTCTCAGTGCAATTTTGTTCTTCCTATTCAGGTTTCTGGTACACTCCTTTCAGGCATTGCCTGAATCTGTTAGCAAATGTTTTATAAGTTTACATGGGGGTTTATCCTTGTGCTAGATGTTACTACTTTAGGGGCTACACACACACACACACACACACACACACATTATATGAACGCGTATGAGATAGGCTCTCACTATGTGTCTCAGACTCTCTGACCTGAAACTCACTATGTCGCAGACCTTGAACTCTTAATCCTCCTGCCTCGGCTTCCCAAATGTTGAGAATTCAGTAACTTCCAGCAATATTTTTTGGAAGGAACCATAATGGTAACATTTCTTAATCTTTTAATACTAAAAAAGATTTGCCTTAATACTGCCTTCAAATCAGAATGAACACAGGAAGTTGGGATTTAACTATTTCTTCAGAAATAAAAATATATTATTCCATCTTTCTTATTACTTGGCAGTTCACATAAGAACCACGTAGCTGTTTGGATACTGCTTTACATCTATCTTGTTCTTGTTCCAGTCTTTAGAATTCCTTGGGACTTTTCTCTGTTTTCTTGGAGATGAGAAATTAAACACAATCTTCATAGTTATGCACTTTCATACAGACCCAGACACTAAACTGCCTGTCCTTAAAAGACATGAGAGCATTGTCTCAAAATGCAAAACCAAGGTCTTTGGGAAGGCCAAGGCATAACATAAATGTTGAAACAAACCAGAAGGCACTGCATGCCACCTAAACTCTACCGTGGTGGTGGTGGTGGTGGTGGTAGGCGGCTACGGCAGAGTACCTACTGTAAATACTACCGATTGCCTATCAGAGACATTGCTTTCCACAAGTATGAACGGTTGGACCCAATTGCAGATTTGCCCAGGAAGAGGATGCCTGGGTGGAAACCCAAAGGGAGAGGAGGCTCTCTCTCCTGTGTACATTTGATGATTTAAGCCAATGCCGGCTTAAACTGGGAGCTGCTCTTGCCTTCCAGTGAATTGAGAATCCAAGAGCGTGGCTGGGAATGCCCAGGGTGTGTGAATTTACCGTGGACTCTGGTGAACACACAGCACATGACTGTGTTTGATAGATCAAGTAGCTCTGTGACTGATTTGCCCTCATGTTCTTTGTTAATATGTTGGGAGATGAGAAACCTTGTAGGAATGGAGTTTGTGAAAGCTTCAAAGTTTGCAGTCAAAGAAGCGGGAACGAACCAAGCTGGGAACCCCCCACAATCGGCTGTCTCTTGAGGCCACAGTGGACCCCCCTCGGTCTCCTATTGAACATTTCAGAGGCAAAATAATGAACAGGGTTTACTTTTATTTTATCTCACTGTATGTAAAAATCTATGTCATTTCATTACAAGGGAACATTACTGAACAGGTAGGAAACAGATTCTCCGTTATGGGTTCTCCGGATGGCTTCTGCAAGAATCATGGAGATGTCAATCACCTGGATTTTGGTACATTCTTTCATCTTGTCCTCCTGAGGTATGGTATTAGTGACCACCACTGCTTCAAAGCATGCACCATTGATGCGCGCAATGGCGGGGCCAGAGAAGATCCCGTGAGTCAAGATGGCATAAACTCTGGTGGCTCCTGCTGAGAGAAGTTTGTCAGCCGCGTGGCAGATTGTACCACAAGTGTCACCCATGTCATCCACAAGGATAGCCACGCGATCCTTCACGTCACCCACGAGAACCATGCGGTCCACTTCATTGGCTTTCTTCCGTTCTTTGTGAATCAAGGCAAAATCCACATTCAAATGGTCTGCGATGGAAGTGACCCTCTTCGCCCCGCCGGCATCAGGAGAGACAATCGTACAGTTCCTCCATTCCGAGATATTCTCCCTTATCCACTTCAGGACAGCTGGCTCTGCATACAGATTGTCTACTGGGATGTCAAAAAAGCCCTGGATCTGAGAAGCATGTAGGTCCATGGTGATGATGTGATCGGCACCTGCTATAGACAGCATATTTGCTACGAGCTTCGCAGAGATGGGAGCCCGGCTCTTATCCTTTTTATCCTGACGGGCATAAGGGAAGCACGGGATGACTGCAGTCACCCGGCTGGCTGAAGCAATCTTGCAAGCATTAATCATGATCAAAAGTTCCATTAGACTGTCGTTGATTTCGCCACAACCGCTCTGAACGATGTAAACATCCTCTCCGCGCACACTCTCACCGATTTCCACGCAGGTCTCCTGGTTGCTGAATTTCTTAGTTACCACCTTACTGAGTTCCAGGCCCAGGCGCTCAGTAATCTTCTGGGATAAGTCCTGGTGGGAGCTGCCGCTGAAGATTTTAATGTTCGGCATCTTGGCCAGAGATCCTAGATTCAAATGGTCCAGGCTCTGCCGCCTTGGAACGGAACTTGGACCACAGACCCTAACAGCTTCCGGTCATTGCACTGCCAGTGGTTACGAAGCCGTTACTCTCCCTTCGGTAACGGTTGCACTGATGTGACCTTAAATCTTTTGAAAAAACCAAAACAAAAGACTTGATTGACACCTACTGCACACTTTCAAATTAAGAAGGCTTTGTACTCCATGGGAATTTTCCTATATTGTTATTATTTTCTTGTTTTGTTTTTTTCCAGAAAGGGTTTCTCTGGATACATCTGTGACTGTCCTGGAACTAGTCCTGTGGATCAGAAATAGCCTCAAACTCAGAGATAGACTGCCTCTGCTTCCTGAGTGCTCGAATTAAAGGCATGGGCAACTGCCTGTCCAATTGTTATTAATTTTTAGGGAATGTTTAAATTTGAATACACTAGAATACAAAGCAAGGTTCTTAAACAAGTTTAAATGGAAAGCTTCAGGCTAGAGGAAGTATGTGCAAAATGTTTAGTCCATTTCTTCAACAGAGCAAAGAGGCAAAAGGTTAGAAAACTGTAAAAATGGAAATCCATTCTGGAGGATTTGGATGTACCTCCAAGATCTGTAATTATGTGAGGGGGTTGATGTGTTAATTAAATAAATATTCCATGGGAGACTCCTTGTGTCACTAGTTTTACCTTTTGCAGATGTATCAAAATCTGCAGCCCACAGGCTACGTGTCCTGGCATAGCTGTGAATGTATCTCAGCATGTTTATAGATGGCAACTCTTGTCACAATGTGTAAGGCCTGGATGGCTCTGTGTGGCTTAAGATTATGAGCTGCAAAGAGCAGCCAATTTAGATGCTTAAAGAAACAGAGTCTGGGACCCAGCAAGGGGTCGGCAGTAAGTAGCAAATCCTTTATTATCTATAACAAGGTCTGAGAAACATTTTACTTGGATATGAAGTTTTATTTTTATATATTTAATGAGATATTATTATAGAGTCATGTAAACAACTAACAATGCCCATGCTAAAATGTTACCTCCAAATAGCATGCTAATGATGTCAGCAAGTCCCTTGACATGAAAACACCTTTTTTGTTTTTCTCTTTGGTTCGTGTTCTTTGTGATTGACAATGCATGCCAACTGCTTTGTGTTCACAAATCTTCATTCATGTTCTTTCCTTAGAAACAAATCCAACAGGAACACCTGTGCCATGGAATTCATCCCAAATGAGCTACATACAGTGATTTGTACAGAAAATCCTGTAGCTTAATTTAGAGGCACTAAAAAGTACTTGCAGCTTCAATTAAATTGATTTTTCCTTTAGTGTCTCAGTATGACACATATTTTCAGTTTTTAATGAAAAACAAAGCAGATTTTTAAATAGATTTAATATTACCTAAATAGGACTGAATGCTAATGTAAACATTTAAAACTTGTAGCTGGTTGTATTATTCTTGAGGTGTTAAGTAGAAGCCATTTTTGTATTGCTGTTATTTTTGTTTCAAGATCTGGTTGTTGCTATACCCCATAATTCCAGTGATTTTGTCCAGAACCATAATATGTTAAAGATGGAAATGGCTTCAGAGCCCATTCAATCATTTTATATCACAGTTCACAGCCAGGGACCCCGGGACCAAGGAAGAAGCTTCCCACAATGAACGGACTAGTGTATACAAGGATGTGGGCTTCCTAGATTTCCAAGTATAGCTTTGAGTGCTCGGTCCCCCAGTTTATTAGAATGATGAGGGGGAAAGTATACAGAAATGCTTGCATGAAGTTTTCTTACTTACCAAGTAGTTACAACACAGAACAAATATGAACCCAAAGGTCTTGTTGCTGAATTAATGTCTGAGATAAATTTCCAGCAAGAAATGAACCACTGATGTCACAGATCATTATACCATAGGTTGTGATGTCATTCATGGTTATTCTGACATTTTTCTAATGGCTAGGCCATCCAGGGATTTCACATTGTTCTCTTCATTCCATGGCTTGAGAGAGGACACAGCAACCTAGTTATCACTGACTGCTTCAGGAACAAGTTTTGTGTAGCGACAATACATACTGGATAACACACTCTGTCTGCTGAGGCATTGCTTCTTCCAATTTGCTCATCCTTCGAAGAGAACGATGAAGGGGAGAAAGGGCCGTATCTTTCTCCTTCCCAAAACAGAGAGCTTGGATGTCACCTCCGCACATGTGTGAGAATTATTGCCTTTTGAGGGTCTTTTGAATCAATAACCAGAATATACGTATTTCCTTTGTCATTCTTTCTTGCTGGACTGGTTGTTTCTTCCCCCTTCACAATTCTAACATAAATAATTCAAAGACAGTTCTGACGCAACTTGATCTGCTAAGGAGAAAAGAAATCCAAGCAGTCATTCCAGAAAGCAAGGGAAATGGTTGCATTTTAAGTTAAATAAATGCTTTCACTAAACACACTTACAGTTGACAAAATGCTAGATGTTTAGGTGGCAATTATAGTTCTTTGATAAACTGTCAACTCCTGTCACAACACACGTTAGAAACAAGGACAGATTTGGATGTCCTTTGTGAGAGCGCTGTGTAGGTTGGGAATGTGTGGCGGCTAATTTCAAGCAGGGAACATATTTTTCTTCCCAGCAGTTGCCTGCCTGTCGATGAGGAAGACTTTCTTTGTGCTTTTAATCTGACTTCACTGACTGACTCACAGCCCCAGATCCTTATTGTAGGACTGTCTTACCTGTCTGTCTGATTCATAACCATCAACCACAATTCTAGGCAATTCATATTCGGGACAAATGCTCTAAAGGTCATTTTCTGGTTGTTTAGAACTGGAGTTGACTACTGTGTGTGTTTATCAAGCTTTTTGCTGGAGATGTGTCGTGTTGTGCAATAGACGTGCATTTCCAGGTGACAGCGAGGTAAATAAAGGCTGTGTGCCACAAACAGGAGAGGGGGAGGCAGTTTCGTGATTCTCTCGCACAGCTTTGATTATGAGTGTTACGTTAGACTCACGAAGGTGTTTCTGCAGTGTACTTCGGAGTTTCTTTTAAAAGTCTGGTGAACCAAACAGTCCTAGTCTGAAATAGTAATTGCGGAATAACAGCGAGATTCTGAGCTGAATGGTGTACCGTCGTAATGACAGATCAAGCAGGAAATGTCTGCCTCATGGCTGTGTGAAATAACCCGGAGTGTCTCAGTGCAGATTCTGGGCCAATGTTTGCTATTTCACGTATAACCTCAGTTTCATACCAGCAACAAAAAGCTATGTTGATGAAATTTAAGAACATACGACTTTCATTTATGTTATTGAAATCTCTTTTTAAAAGTACTTTTGTAAGCACTCAGGAGGCAGGGTTAGGTAGATCTCTGTGAGTTCAAGGCTAGCCTGGTCAAGATAGCATGTTCCAGGCCAACCAAGATCACAGAGAGAGACCCTGTATCAAAACACAAAAAATAAAAAAATATATACTTTTTCTGATGCTTCGAAGGAAAAAGAAGAAACATATCTGTGGTAGTTTAAGTCAGAATGGCTCATATATTTGAAGGCTTAGTCCTCAGGGAGTGGTGTTACTTGAGAAGGAAGGGAAGGATTAGGAGGTGTGGCCTTGTTGGAGACGGTGTGGGATCATTGGAAGAAATGTGTCCCAGACAGCGGGTCCGTTACCATAACTACGATCACCTTGCCTTTGACAGTTAAGTGCTGCCAGTTGGCGCCTACTACTTTGGGATCTAATGAAATCCACTATATTTAATTCATCCCACTGAGTGACTTCTGTATTCTTGCAGACCACGGTTGGCGCTTGTCATCAGTATCAGAGGCATCAGTGTGGTATCATTTACATACACCTTCTGATCCATGATTTGGAAACCACATGAAGGAAGTGAATAACTTCCTGTTGTCTTTCAGATTATATTCTTTAGGTGGACTAAACAACTTATTTTGTGGAAGGCAGAAAAACAGGGAACCAGGAAGACCAGATCAACATGCTTTCTGGAAGAATCAACTAATCTCCCATAGCATTTCTGTAATGTCCGGTGAGTCAACAAACAGTAAATTGAAAATAAACTTAACCTTTTACTCTCTCTTCAGTAGTGACCATTTATTAATAATAATGATTTTTCTAAAAAGCACTGAAACCAGTTATCCAGTGTATATACTGTGTTATCCATTCATATCAGTAGAAATTGTCTGTAGCGTATTGGAGGATGCTTGTGTATCCAAGAATTCCAGCGAAATGAGAACTCCTGGGAAGTTGGGTTCACTCCCATACCCCATTCCCAGGCCTTCTAGTCAGCACTTGAGCTGGGGTGTGGGGAGTTTGTATTTCTTTTTTTTTTTTCTTTTTTTTCTCTATTTATTTTTTTTTATTTTTTCCCATACATTGTTTTGTTTTATTTTTTCCATTCAAGAACATAATTAAAGAAATAAAATTTTTACCTTTCTTCCCCTTCTCCCGGTCCCCTCCCACTACCACCCCACCCCTCCTCCCTCCCCCTTCTTCCTTGAAAGAGGGCATGGTGCCCTGCCCTGTTGGAAGTCCAAGGCCCAC
>PVIU01029020.1:0-12083 GCA_004026605.1 Ondatra zibethicus
CCCTCCTCCTGGAGACCCCTCCTCCTGCAGACCCTCCTCCTGTAGACCCCTCCTCCTGCAGACCCCTCCTCCTGCAGACCCTCCTCCTGCAGACCCCTCCTCCTGCAGACCCTCCTCCTGCAGACCCCTCCTCCTGTAGACCCCTCCTCCTGCAGACCCCTCCTCCTGCGGATCCCTCCTTTCAAGGGGTGAGAGTAGTCACTTCCAACAGGGGCTCCACTCTGATCTGCCAGACAGCCTGGATGAAAATTTTGTGGTGCCAGATGCTGAGCCAGACCACAGAGTCCACAGGTTAGTGAAGCCAACACTTTGAAGATCTTGGAGAGGTCACTTCCTAAAGGTAATGCAGCTAAGTAAGTCATAAGAAATCCTACACCAGAATGCAGAAGAACCAGGAAGGCGGCCCTCTTAGAGATGTGTCTGTCCCACTGCAGTAGGTCAGGGGACATCCCGCCTTCCTGTTTCCTGCTCTTTCCCTATGAGCATGCATACTTTCTGAAGAATATTGAGTGTCCTATTTTTCAGATATTTGTGCTTTGGGCTGGTGGTTTTCCTGTTTAAAGCCAGGCTGAAGGGTCACCGAGTGCCTGCCTAGGCTTGTGTTATGGTGCTGCCGGCCAGAAGTTCACTTTCACAAACGTGTCTCTGTACAAACATGTACACAAAACAAACTGCACACAGAGAGACTGAATACTGAGCAGGGCTCGCGGGCCCTATTGCACTCTAGCACTGTAGGTCGGTATAGCTTAAGTCACTGTGTAGCCGAGCTGAAGCATTGCTGTAGCCTTCAGTCCGGGCTGGACTTCTGGCAGGCTTTGACCGGGGCTGGAGAGAGGGTTCTGTGGGTAGAGTATTTGCCATGCAAACCTAAGGATCTGAGCTTGAATACCCCATCGGCCATGTGAAGTCCAGGTGACTCTGGTGGCCCACTTGTGATCTCAGTGCTCAGAAGGCAGAGGCAGAGGATCCTAGGGCCGGCTGGCTTGTTAGGCAAGCCAAATTGGAGGGCCCCACATTCTGCTGGAGTTTCTATCTCAGTAAATGAAGAAGAAAGAGATTGAGGAAGACACCAAGTGTCAACCTCTGGTCTCCACACCCAATGTGCACCCACACATGTGTGAGCATGCACACAACACGTACACATGCCAACAACACATGCACATGCACACAACACATGCACATGCAAACAACACATGCACATGCACACAACTCATACACATGCCAACAAATTTAAGAAAGCTGTTACTGTTCTGAGTTTCTGTCCTTTCTCTTGAGCTCTGCCAACTAGCATGTAGGTAGCTGGAGCTACCCACGTGAATAGCCTGAGCTAACCCACTGCAAAGCAAGAAACTACGAGGGGCATCTGGCAATCAGAGTCAAGTCAGCTCTGTCACGTTAGAGAACACCGTCTGTGAGGAGTCAGCCAGTTCACAGTCACCCATCACTGAGCAAGCCCTGCACAGCTGTCAGCTGGAGTACAGAGAAACTGAGCTGCTTTAAGTGACTATGTTAGGGGTTGCTTGTTATACAGCAAAAGCTAGCTGATACATTGAAACTTTTGGAGCGTAAAGCTGGGTCAGGGTCTGCCAGATCTGATTCCAAAACTGAAGCTCTTAGCCATTATGCTCTCTCAGTCCCTCTAGACTACACTGACACTTGGAGCTCTGAGCTGAGACGGGGAGAACTAGGCTTAATGATGAGGGAAACGTGGCCTCCCCTGCCAGCAGTATGAATGGCTGCCCCATGCTGCGTACCTTCAAACAGACCACCATCTGAGCTGTCAGTGCCAGGATGAAGCATCAGTGGTGAAGCTTGGCAGTGCCTTTCTCATTAGCGTTGATTACCTTCTTGCCTGTGTCTGTCTGAGGTCCCAGGGAGGAGCGGTATGTGGCTCCTCACCAGATCCTTCTCATTCCCCCACTCACCAATCGGCTAGATGTGCAAACTGTCTGCTGCCTGTCCATCACCCAGATCCTTAGATTTGCTCTGCGGATGGATCTGAAAGCCACTCTGATGACCTCACCCAACACATATGCCCACTTTGCACTTAGCAATGTTTACCTAGATCTTTCCTTGTCTCCCTGTGAGCCAAGTGGGTGGAGGCACGAAGCAAGGAGAGGCCAGGCATGGCGAGGCCCCCTTCTCCACAAGTGCCACCCAGTCACCACGGGTTCGGAGATTTCCCTGCGGACGCGGGCCATCTCTCTCATGGTTCTGCTGTGGCTGGGTCTGCGGGTGGCTCTGTTGGGTCCTTTTCCCCCACCTGTGGCAGCATTGCCTGACACAGGTGACTTAAGGGACTCACTTTGGTTCACAGTTTGGAAGGGTTTGACCCTTGGTTCCCGGCCTCACGCACCAGAGCAGAACTCCCTATTGCTGGATTGTGGTTAGAGGATGCTCTTCACTGCTTCGAGGATGGGAAACAACAGGAAGGGGCCAGAGACAAACTATTCCCCAGGACCTATCCCCAGAGATCCACTTCAAGTTAAGCCCTACCTCCCAAAGTCTCCACACACAGCCCCCAGTACTGTTGCCTAGCACCAATCCTTCCACCTATGTCCCTGTGGGGGGGATAACCCATATTCACACTATGGCAGTTCTTACTCCCCATAGTCCAGGCGGTGGCCAGGCCTGGTGTCTTGAAGTTTGGGGCACAGTTATCCCTGCAGTTCAAGTCTTGGGACCACAGTTTCCTTGTTGACACTTTCGGCTCCTCATAGCTGCCCACCACATGCTCATTTCCATGCGCCTATCACACAGTTTGGTGGTTTGTTCAACTAGCTCTGCAAAACAAAAAAAGAATTACTTAAAAAAATCTTCCTAAAAATTACATTTATTTACTCTTTATTTAGTGTGCAAGTGTGTGTATTTGTGCATGTATATGTGTGCATGTGTGTTTGTATGTGTGTGTGTGCATGTGTGTATATACACGTGCATGCCATAGCACACATGTAGATGCCAGAGGACAGTTAGCAGGAGTTGATTCTCCCCTTCCATCATGTGAGTCCCAAGAACTGAATTCAGGTTGTCAGATCTGGTAAAAAGTGTCTTTACACAATGAGCCATCTTGTTTGTGTTCTCTCTCTTCTTTCTTTCACCTTCCCCTTTCATCCCCAGTCAGGTAAAAGGTTTGTTAGCACAGAAAACAAGACACATGGAGTCTCAAGGAAAGATTGAGCCCCTGTAGGCAGAACAGAAGGTGTCCTTTTAAGTGGGTCCGATGTCAGTGGGCATCACCAGATAGGACATTAGCACCCTGTTCTTTATAGATGGGCTGAGGCTGTGTTTGGAAACCCCAAGAGCATATCTGAATAAATGGAACAATGGGTCTAGTTAATATTTGACCTCCATAACCCTGGAAGTGAGGTCAGGCAGGCTAGGGTGTGTCTTGGGCCTTGCTACCTGGAAGGCCTGTTTCCAAGAGGAACAAGGTCCCCACTCTTGGTCTGATGGCCATCGCTGGTTCTGTGAACAGCAACTAGGAAGCCTCACTGCTTTTCCTGGACCCTGCAAAGCCCCCTCCCTACTCTCAGCTCAAGACTTTGAGCAAATCAGGCCCAAGGCAGAGGCAGGCTAGACCTGCTGTGTTTACTTAAAGAAAATTGCAGCTTGAACGTGACAGATTTACTGATAGAGGAGAGGCAGGGATGAGGAGACAGGAAATCAAATGTGGGTTTGTGATGCACCAAGTGGATACAGGTAGCCCAGGCTAGCAGACATAACAAGCTCAAAGGCCTTTAGCTATGCCCTGTGAGGCTTAGAGTGGAGGAATTTGAGGGCAACCCAAGGTCTCAAGGGGAAAAAAATCAGTACAGTGTTCTACCGGAGTCTACAGTGCAGAATTCAGGAGAAAGACAAATGGTACCCCAGGCACAGGTCGCTATGCCTGGAGACCAGGAGCGGAGAGGTTCAAGAGGGCTGAAGACGGGCAGTCCTTGCTGGAGGAGGGAAAGGCACAGTTTGGGGAGGGGCAGAAGCTGAGCAGCCTGCAGCTGCTGCAGCCTGAGTGCTCACATCAAGCTGAAGACTGGAGCACACAGGAAGGGCTGGGGAAAGTGAGCCCCATTCTTGGACACAGAGGGGACCAAAACTGTGCCATGGGGAGGAGTGCAGAGGGAGAAGGACAGGGAGGAGGGAAAAGGAGCACTCGATGTCCTTATCCTTTGAAGTCTCTAGTTCAAGGGCTGCCTCTGCTGAGAAGTTTTTGGTAACTCCTTCAGACAGAGCCCTGCCCCCTTGCTGTTCCTGCTGAATAACTGTTTCATGGGAATTGAAATGCCCTGTCATCTGGGGAAGGCTCCTGAGACATGGGAAGCAAAGAAAACTTACTAGGCCCAGGAAGATCAGAGAGTTAACAAGGTTCACAGGGCCCCTCCTCGACATTATAGGTGCAGTAACTGATGACTGGGAAGGAAAGACTCTTCAGAAGAGTTGCCTACACATGGGTAGGATGGCTGGGGATGCAGTTTTTGTGAGTCACATGCAGAGGTAGGTTTTTCTGTGATTCAGCTGCTTGCCCACACTCCTGTAAATAATCCCAGTAAACTCACTGCTTCACTAAACTGGCCAAGAATGGATTGAGCCAGGCGTTGGCGGGCATGCCTTTATTTCCAGCACTTGGGAGGCAGAGGCAGGCGGATCCCTGAGTTCGAGACCAGTCTGGTCTACAGAGTGAGTTCCAGGACAGCCCAGGGTTACACAGAGAAATCCTGTCTCACAAAGCAAAGCAAAGCAAAGCAAAGCAAAGCAAAACAACGGATTGATTCTTTGCTCTACGGTCATTTCTCTATCTAGAGTGGACAGACATTTGCTCACCTCTCCCCATCGTCATCCCACAGTCCCTGAAGTTCATCGCTCCCTGGGAGCCTGCCTCACAAGGAGGGCTGTGGGCTGCTGAGCAGTGGCTCTGGGCCATGCTATCCTCTGTCTTTTCTGCTGGCCAGGCTGGCCCAATGAGGCCACTTCTGTGTCCCTGGGACAGGAACACTTCTCCCACTTTTGAGCACAGGTGCTCAGCCTAGGCACTGGGGGAGCTCAGAGCATGCTGATCGGCTGGAAGACCATGACCGGCCTGTGGACCGAGAGTCCCAACCATGGCTCAGGAGGCTGGCACCTCACTGCCAGATAAGAAAGCTCAGAAAGCCCTCACACCTGCCCGAGGCCAGAGCCTGAGATCTGCCTGCACGCATGTCTTCTGTGTACTCCATGCCAAGACTCAGTGACCTGGCTGAAAACAATCTTGTTTAGGAAACAGAACTCACTCCATGGCTGTGACGGGAGCAAGCTGGAACTTACAGCTTTGAACCAGGGTGATCCAGTGGTGTCTGGTTCTAGCTGAGCCGTGGTGAGAGAGTGCTGTCCAGGGCCTCTGTGTTTGAGGTGGGGCCATACGGGGTGGGCACCAGGGACAGCATGCAGTCAGCAGTCTGAGGCACGGAGCAGCTAATAACACATAATCACAGCGACACCCCATCTGGGGCCAGAGGGTGATTACAGCCCAATTATGAGCAGAACAACTAATAACAGCTTGGCTCACAGGACAACAGCCTCCAGCGGGATTCTATACGCCCAGGGCCCCAGGCCCCACGCCCGGGACCCTGCCAGGCAAGCTGCCCCCTACAGCGGGGCCAGGGGGCTGTATGACGCCCTGTGCTCTGGGGCCAGAGCTTCTGCAGCTGTGGAAACACCAGAAGCTGATGGCTGGCAGAGACCCAAGCCGGAACCTCATCCACTGCAGAGCCAGCCAGGCTCCCTGCAACTCCAGGACCTCTTCCTACACCTGGGCATGGAGGGGGAGGAAGGAAGGATCATCCTGTTTCCAGCAGGAGAATACAGCAGAGTACTGATTTGGTTTGTGAACACAATGACCACCAGAACAACTTGACCAGTCTCACTTAGGATCAGAAGATAGGGAAGAGAGGTTAAGTAACACAGCTAGAGACCTGGTGGAAGCAGATTCAAACCCAGGCCTTTCTGAGCCTAAACTTAAAGTCTTTTCAGGGACCCAGATAGTAGTGCCCTTGAGGATTAAGGAGTTCTTTGGGGACCTAGATGGTCAAAGTGAAGAGCCCAACCCTTCCTCCAAATCACTTCTCAACCAGATGCAGAAAGGTGTACCTGCTGTGGTCAGAGTGGCCCTGACATTGGCAC
The DNA here is from genome assembly GCA_004026605.1 of Ondatra zibethicus. Lineage (NCBI taxonomy): Eukaryota > Metazoa > Chordata > Mammalia > Rodentia > Cricetidae > Ondatra > Ondatra zibethicus. Next base: position 6,151 of record PVIU01029020.1, read on the forward strand.
AGAAGGAGAGGCCAGATGTGGGGCTCCTCCGTTCCTTCCTCCCAGAGGCAAGGCAGACTCTGTGTTAGGAGGAGCAGGGCAGGCATGAAGGGGTCCTGCTCCTTCAGTTAAGAGGCCTTTCCCACCTTCCCTACTGCTGAGGTCAGTGGGCAGGGCCTTGTGACATCACTTGCAGGACCCTTAGGACTCAGGCTGTAGACAGTTTACAGTCTATCCTTCTTCCCTACCTCTGCCTCCTTCCCCAGGGCCACGCTCCAGGCTGCTGCCTTGAGTCTCAGGCAGGAAACTCCATCCTTCTGTCAGCTGGGGGCCACTGGGTTGGAGGGAGGGAAGCCATGGGATGCTGGACAGAACCATCCCAGGGTAGGATACTGGACAAAGAAAGGCCACTTTCACCACAGCCTGGACCATTCTAGGAATTCCAGAAGAGCGATCAGGAGTTCACGTGGAAACTGGGCCAAAAGGAGGTGTCTTCTGCAGGACTCCAGGCCGGACTGCTTGGCCTGGGAGGGAGGGAAGGAACAGGAGACAGAAGAGTCACTGAAGCTAAGCAAGAGTTCAGGGGACTGAGCTACTCACTGCACACAAGATTGGCCTGGGACTAAAGAGAAGGAGGAAAAAGGGATAAAAAGGGCTCAGAAGCAGGGCTCTCTGGTTTAAAAATAAAAGGCACCTTTTCTTTCTTTCTTTCTTTCTTTCTTTCTTTCTTTCTTTCTTTCTTTCTTTCTTTCTTTCTTTTCCTTTTAGACAGGATTTCTCTGTGTAGCCCTGGCTGTCCTGGAACTCTGTAGACCAGGCTGTACTTGAACTCAGAGATCTGCCTGCTTCTGCCTCCTGAGTGCTGGGATTAAAGACATTCACCACAATACCTGGCTGGAAGAAGGTATTTATTTCATAAGGATCCCAAAAGGAGTCACAGTCTCCACCAGTTCCTGGGTGCTGCTAAAATGCACATCCACAGGCACCCATGCCTACAGGATGCTGCTGAAGCAGCAGACAAACCATCTTAGCTTTAGGAGGGAGCACAGACCCACTGCCACTCTCTAATAACAACCCATCTCCCTATTCCAAACCCCGATCCAACCTGCCAGGTTCAACAAGCTATGGGATTAGCCAGGAGTGACGCCCTGAGCCCCTGAGCAGCTCAGCACAACCAACAAGGGAGAAGGGGCCCTCCATGCCGTGAGGGAGGGAGGGGGCAGAGAGCTGAGCCATAAAATTGGCAATTTCTTCAGGCAACCAGACTACCGCAGCCAGGCAATGCTTGGAGCATCTCCAGCCAATTGCCACATTGTTTACACAACCAGGTGCACCAATGAAAAAGCATTCTGGTCTCATTATGCAAATGACCAAGTGCTGATTGGAGATGAGATCATCACAACCCTTATAGTTATCCCCTGCAACCTGGGTTTATTAATTTGGAAGTGCCAATCATTCATCCTTGACATGTGGGATTCTTGACCCTAACTGGCTCTCCTAGAATGCTGATTCAAAGTATTAAACCAGAGGCCTACAGCGCCCCACCCTGAGGTTTCTCAGCTACCGTCAGCGTCAGCAGTTTCACTCTGTTCGAAGGAAAGAGCAAGCTGGGTGTGGTGGTGAGTGTCTGTCATCACAACACTCGAGAGGTAGAGCCAGAAGGGTCTTCAGAGTAAAACTTTGTCTCCAATAGAAAATCAGGAAAAAAGGAAAGAAAGAAAGGGAGAAAGGGAAGAAGGGAGGGAAGGAGGGAGGGAGGAAGGGAGAGAGAGAAGGAAGGAAAGGGAAGGCAGGACAGAACAAGGCAGGGAGGGAAGGAAGGGAGAGATAGTTCGGAAGCTAAGAGCACTCTGTGAAATCATGAGGACTGCCGCTCAGATCTCAGCATCCTATATGTTATATCTATCCTATATAACAAGCCAGCATCCCACACATTCCTGAAACCCCAGGTCTTAGGAGTTCAGAGATCAAAGGATGGGGGAGCTTGTTGGCTTCCAGCCTAGCTGAGAAAATGAGAGCTCTAGGTTTAAGGAGAAACCCTGCCTTGAAGGAATAGACAGAGGATGATAGAAGACACCTGACACTCTCTTCTGGCTTCCTTAGGTGCAGCACACACGTGTGCATACACACTCACACATACGCAGATGCATATACCACACACAAGCAAATCTTTTTGGTTTTCGTTGTTGTTTTGTTTTTGTTCTTCAAAACAGGGTTTCTCTGTGCTCACTCTGTACACCAGGCTGGCCTTGAACTCACAGAGATCCACCTGCCTCTGCCTCCCAAGTGCTGGGATCAAAGGCGTGCGCCACCACTGCCCAGCAACAAATCCTAAAGAAAGAAAAAGAGAAAAGGTTGGTAAAGCCTGAAGTTTTAAACATGGACTGGGGTTGGGAGACTGGATGAGAGGTCATTTGCCAATCTCCTTTAGGACTCTGGACCTGGATTCTGAAACGGACTTGAATGCTCATTTTAGATTTGTGGCAATTTTATTAGTGGTTGTCAGAACTGAAAGATGATACAGAAGTTGACTTTGAGTTTAAGCAATTATAACTCTATTTTTTTTAAGATACGTTGTCTTAGTTACTGTTCTATTGCTGTGAAGAGACACTATGACCAAGGTAACTTAGGAAGCATTTAATTGTGACTTGCTTACAGTTTCAGAGGGTTAGTCCATGTCAGGAAGCATGGTGCTGGAAAAGTAGCTGAGGGCTTACCACAAGTGGTAGACACACAGAGAGATTGGGCCTGGCATGGCCTTTTGAAACCTTATGCCTGCCCCTTGATAGATCTACAACAAGGCCACACCTCCTAATCCTTCCTAAACAGTCCAGCAACTGGAGACCAAGTATTCACATATATTAGCCAATGGGAGCCATTCTTAGTCAAACCACTACCCAGGGTCTCATACGGCCCAGGCTGGTCTGCAACTCAGCACGTTGGCAAGGATAACCTTGAACTTTCGATCCTCCTGCTTCGACCTCCAGTGTTCATGCCCCCCCCCACACCTGGTTTAGGTGGTCCTGGGTATAGAACCCAGTGCTTCATGTATTCTGGGTTGGTATTCTACCGACTGAACTCATTCCAGGCCTCTAGAGTTCAAGTTATTAAGGAAAACTGCAACCTTGATTCTATCTTAAGCTTCCATGTTCACTTACAAATCTTTTTTCTGTTTATAGTAAGCAGGTTCCCAGCAACCGCTTGGAGGAGGCCCTGGAAGGAGATTTAGTTCTGTTTGCAAAGGTAATGAATTAAACCCGACTCTGACAATTTAGCTGGAGTTTTTCATGTCAGATGTTTTGAGGCAGGGAGCCTTGCAAGCTTCCAGTTACTGGCAAGCGTCTCAGGATTGGTGGGGCGGGTCATGACATATCCCTTGTAACTTCAGGACTTTTCTGGGTGTGTATCCAACCTTGGTATGAATGTAAAAGCCTTCTGATATGTCTTTTTTGCCGCATTTGACTGTTTTAAATAGAATTTCCTTCCATCTAGTAAATGAACCATCCGTGTGCAGTAAACCTTCGCTTCTCCCAGCTACTTGGTTAGTGACTGTGAGTCTCATAGGATTTCAGCGGAAATGCACACATCTAAGTTAATTACTCAATTGCGTTTTAAATCAGAATAATTAGGTCTTCTCTGTAATAGGATAAAACGTCTCGACATCACCAGTGAGCCCATGCGAACATAAGGATCCTCCCGTTTCAACTCCTACACAGCCAGCTACAGAGAGCGAGCTCAGAACCTTCCTGGAGTGAGGACATGTATACTCCGCTAGGGAAGCCTTGCTCCTGGGAACGAGGGTCGCCTAGCTGTCCGAGGGGCGCTCTGACATGAGCTGCTGTGTTTGAGGCAGCTCAGGACAGTGTGGGGGTGTGGGGGTGGCCTGGGGAGCCTCCCAGATTCTTGGGCTCCGCACCACGGGAAAGCATCTCCCAGCAGCTACTAGTGAAGGGCAGGGACCTTCATTCCATCACGCAACATGCCCTGCCCTGTGAACTCTGACCTCAGGAACATGTATTTGTTTTGGTTTTATGTCTCTGGGGTCAACCCCCAGGACCTATCACATTAGGCCAGTACTTTACCACTGACCCTTATGCCCCAGCCTGAGTTTTTAACCTCTTAATGTTTTTGAAAGCATGTCTCACAATGATGCCCTGGCTGGTCTGGAACTCATGAACTCAACTGATCTTTCTCTCTCAGCTCCTCATGTGTCAGCTTGTCATAAGAGGGCTTCTGGGGAGAGTGGAATCCTACACCCTTAGGAACTTGCAACTCATTCAGGCTTTTAGGATCTGCTCTAAGTACACAGGGCACCCTTGCTGCTGCCAGATGGAGTCAACGAACTGGAAGGTCAGTGGAGAAGCAGAGAGCTCTGTTAACAAGGAAGCGTGGAACACAGACTCTGCCTTCTACCTTCTCACCCTCCTTACAGCCCAAATGACCTTTCATATGGTTTTCTAAGGGAGGTTTTGAGATGGGCAGACAGGTGGGCAGCTCTGCTCTTCACTGTTTCTCAAAGGAGCCAGGTGCTGGGCTTAGTGACATACACCTATAAACCCAGCCCTTGGGAGGCAGAGGTGGGAGGAGCTTGAGTTTGTGGCTAGCCTGAGCTACATAGAGAGTTCTAGTTTAGCCTGGGTTACAAACAAAGCCATTTCCTTTTTTTAAAAAAAATCAACAGTCAACGATGAAAATGAGGAGGAAGAAGAAAAGAACAGGATGAAGAAGGGAGAGGAAGAGAAGGACTTCAGGCAACTTGGAAGAGAGGAGTGTTCAGGAAGGAGAGCATTTGAATTCCAGGCTAACTTCAGTGTGAGGGGAATCTGCGAACAGTCCTTAAGCAATGGCAATTGACAGCAAGTAGAAACTTGTGGAATTGGGTCTGGGGAATAGAGGTGTTATCATCAGATTGCATTTTCTCCAGTGCAGCCGGGACTGGGGACAGGCAGAGAAGACATCTAAGCCTTTCAAGGACTGGATATGTTTTTCTCTGCTCTCCTCCCTGAAGGCCAGTGTCCAGCTCAACCTGGAGTGTTCTGGAAGAGAGACTTGCCTCTTCCCAGGGTTCTTCCCTGCTCATCCCCACTCCCCACTGCCATTGCCCAGCCCCAGTGCCCAGCTTTCTCATTGCACCAGGCTCCTAAAGCCCTGGAGTCCCCCACACAGACGATGGCTCAGCCAGCAGTGGCAAGTGGCCAAGTCCCTGACAACCTGTGGGCTCAGCACATCTGAGTACACCCAGGCAGGCTCTCCCTGGCAGCCTCCTCTCTTGCCTTTCCACCACAGGCAAGCCATGTCTGTTTGGAAGGCACACTCCCAAGGCTCCTCATCATTTGCTCCCACGGTTTCCAGAGAGACTGGCCTATGAAGCCAGCAGCCCTGCCAAGGCAGGGAGACAGGAGGCAGAGGGACTCCCAGGCAGCCTGGCTTTCGCTTACACAGCAGCAGTGTGCTCGCCGCCGCCCGAGCACACTGTGGGCTCAGGGCTCCTCCCACATTTGCTCATTTCATCCTAACAGGAGCTCTCGGAAGTGGGCCGGCTAGTCCTGTCTAAAGAGGAGGAAGCTGAAGCTCTGAGAGGCAAAGTAAAGTGTGCAAGATCACACAGTCAATGAGCAGAGCCACAGGCTGAGGTTGGTGTGCACCCTCTAGGTGCCGGACCAGTCCCTAGCCCCTAGCTGCCAGCCCCACTGGCACCCCACCTTTCATCCCAGCAGACTGCAGATGTGCAGTAGGAGTCGCCAACCCCACTGGCACCCCACCTTTCATCCCAGCAGACTGCAGATGTGCAGTAGGAGCTGCCAGCCCCACTGGCACCCCACCTTTCATCCCAGCAGACTGCAGATGTGCAGTAGGAGCCACCAGCCCCACTGGCACCCCCACCTTTCATCCCAGCAGACTGCAGATGTGCAGTAGGAGCCGCCAGCCCCACTGGCACCCCCACCACTCATCCC
>PVIU01029021.1:0-18143 GCA_004026605.1 Ondatra zibethicus
TATATTCTCATGACAATGTACCCGAACAGGTCCAGGGCTGCCACACTGTTGAACTACAATGCTGGGTGCATTCAGTTAACCTGGATGTACCATGTGCTCTTCCTATGATGGGCAGATCTTGGTGTAATGCTCTCATAGGTTTCAAGTTAGCCTTTTGTCAATGTGACGCACCTAGAATCGTCTAGGAAAAGGAAATATCAGTTGAGACATTGCCTACTCAGATTGGCCTGTGGCCAAGTCTATGGGGCATTTTCTTTAATGATGATGGATGTGGAAGGACTCTTAGCCCACTGTGGGCGGTACCACCCCTGAGCAGGAGTTCCTGGGGTACATAAGAAAATAATCTGGGATGGGGAGCAACACAGTAAGCAGTGTTCCCTTGTGGTCTCTGCTTCAGTTTCTATCTCCAGGTTCCTGACTTGAGTCCTTGCCCTGACGTCTCTCAGTGATGGAATGGTGAGCCAAATGAACTCTTTTCTCTTCCAAGTTGCTTTCAGTCATAGTGTTTATCACGCATAGGCTGAGCAGCTTGCAGAGAAAGAAGCCATGGTTATAAATGAATTAAGAAATTCATTGATCTAAAATCTCAGTGAAGCACACAGCAGATGGAGGTACAGGAGGGTGGCGACTCCTTCTGCCTCCAGGGCTGCCTGGGGCATGATCATACCAATACACGGCTATTGATCAGGGAAGATCCAGAGGTAGCCACCATCCCGAGATCTGAGCGGAACCATTCAATAAATCACATGAGACACGGGGAATTATTTTAAAAAAAACTAGTAAACAGAGCAAAACAAGTACATTGCATGTGTACCGAACCCAGCCATGGCTTCTGCAGAGAGCACCGGAGCTGGTTACAGGCTGACAGCTGTTTTCAGGTGTGTACTCTTGCGTTACCAGCAAAGCAGAACAGCAGATAATGCAGGTAAAAAATAAATGGATAAGTGAAATCCACTTTTTTGCCTTCAAGTATAAAGTTAATAGAATTATCAGGCAGGCTTCCTGAAGCAGCATTTGAATATAGACCTTTAACTCATTATAATTCTAACATTATGAAAATATTCTCAGAGTCCGGCTATTCATAGATAGTTATTAATGTTTATGCTAATTTTACTCATTTTCTTGGTATGCCAGAATCGGAAAAATGAATCTGTGCTGTTTAATTTATAAACCCAATCTGTCTTCCTTTCAGTTTGTGATGCTATCTGTAATCTTTATTCTGATAACTTCAGTAACTGGCATTCTTGTTATTTAATTAAACTAAAATATATCTAAGGGTATATGAAAAGGCGGATGTGCACAGCAAGCAAGCACAGCAAAATGGGAGCGTTAAGTCCAAAATATTAATCTAGAATTATATGTGGATAGAAACTGTGTACTTCATCCTTACAAAACCCATAGTGCCATGAGATTTTATCCATGGAGAGATGATTAAGAGTCATTTGTACATTTGAATATCACCTTATAGTTCTCAAGGCACATTTACGTCTCTTATTTCTCTCCAGTCCCATCAGATCTGGGATGCTAAGCTGGGAAAAGGATGTTGGGTACTGTGAGACGGGAGGACAAATACAGACATCTGCTGCACACTGTGGATCATATTAATGTTCTGACATCGTCTTTTCAATCTTTCTTATTTTAAAATGTATTTACTTTTTAATTTTATGGGCAGTGGTGTTTTGCCTGCAGGTAAGTCTGTGTGAGGGTGTTAGTTCTTGGCGTTACAGACAGTTGTTAGCTGCCATAGGGGTGTTGGGATTTGAATCTGGGTCATCTAGCAGAGCAGTCTGCGCCCTTAGCTGATGAGCCGTCCCTCCAGCACTGGTACTGTTACATCTTGCTCTTAGAAAATGCAAAGAGAATGGATGCTGAGGTTCTTATGATGAAAACATGGCAACATACTTAGCCGGCTGCTTCTAACTGTTCCAGAATGTATATGCTTCAAGCTATCGCATACCTGATAAATAAACGTGGCTCTTGTCAATGTAAACAATAACTAGAGATCATTGTTATACAGTTTTGGGAAGTAGGAAACACTTGAGGACAGCGGAAAGCCAGTCAACGACTGGATGAATGCAAGCATAAGCATTTCAGGTTAGAAAGCGGTGCATTCGACGCTGGGTCTCAGTTTGTGTGCCCACTCCGGGCCTGTAGAGAGCCTGCCATGAGTTCGACGTTCACATATCCGTTTTGTGGCTTCTGTCAAGGGAGGTCTTGTCAGTCAACAATACACTCGAACTTCAGAACTGTTACAGGAGCTTAATGCATGCTGCGTAAGGGTGTGAAGCCGGTATATTGATTTTTCTCTCCCATTAATAGCAATACTTAGTACCCGGTGTGGGTGATTCTCATTAGACCCTCTGCGTAAATGAGGCAACTGGAAGACACTTAAGGAATGAACGATGTTAAATAAAGCATTAGCAGATGAAGTAGATGTTCCAAGTGTGCTCTTTTCTACGCCCACATAAAATGTTCCTTTCTGGTTTTATTAAGAGCAGTCTCATTGTTCGCTCCAGCTTTGTGGAAGTTTTTTTCTTCCAAAAATAAAAGAAAAACAACTGAAGTAAAATTGTATTAATCCAAAACTGTGGTGTGTTCCTAGATCATAAAATAATACCGTCACTTTCAAGAAATTCTCAAAGCTACAGGTGAAAAGTTTTATTTCTTTATTTTGTTGTATTTATTTGGGATGGGGCTGTATGCACAGGTGCGTGTGCAGACTGAACCCAAAGGCAGACTTTTAGTGCCTGCTTTATTACTGGCTTTCTCCTCCCTAGAAACTGGGTCTTTTGGTAAAGCTAGAGCCAGGCCCTTGCGAACCTGGGCTTCTCCCATTACTCCAGACTTGCAAACTGCACTCAAGCTTCGGCATATTTGCATGACAATTGTTTGCCACTAACTTGCTAAAACTGACTTCAAGTCTTCTGGATGATGTGCACAGTGTAATCATAGAAGCCACGGGTACCTACAAACAGCCACAGACCCCACGCCACCAGTTATGTGATCTCTGTGTATAAATCACTTCCATGTGAGGACTTTTGGATCCCTTCATCAAGCAAAGATAATTCTAACTCCCAAACCTTTGATTCGGCACAGCGGTTTGGAATCAGGCCTAGCAACTCACAGTCTGTATAATTCCATTCTTGCCTGATTGCCTCATCTGTGCCTGCTGGCTATCAACATGTGGATGCTGTTGAACAAGTCCCACACACATTTAAATGAACAGGTTTTTCCCTGTAGTAATAATTCCATTCGAGCCTTTTCTATTGATTTGTGATTACCCAGAATATTAAAATGAAAACATTGCCTAGGAATCAAGAGGCCTTATTACTGACGACTTGGGCGGTTCATTCCTTCAGTTTCCTTGAGCCATGCTGTCCGTAGGCGCAATATCATGAAGGAAGAAGGAAATGAAAGGGGTTCACACACTCTCCGAGCCGCCAACGCTGCGGGCCAACACTCACCTGATGGGGAGATATGCCTCCAGGAAATGGCAGGCTCTGGTTTCCCGGTGGCCAAACAAGTAAGGGTAACATTGGTTCCTTCATTGATGGTCATGTCATTTGAGATGTCATATATTTTCGGAGGAACTGAAAAGACAAACAAACACACAGAGGTGAGATTCAGTATCTATAAGGCATCGTTGAAATGCCCTTGAGTAACCCTGAGAGGTTTGCTGGTAATCATTCTTCAGTCCTCTGATCTTGCCTCCTGGAGAGCTCTGTAGGAACATTGGTTAGATATATTTTCTCTAATTTTTGACATTAAGTGTTTCAATACGAATACAATATTTAATCATAAAGTTTTAGTATTCACTAAATTTGTACGAAGGATGACTTGTGCTGAGTGATTTAGAATATGGGCCCATCTCCCTAGCCTACCTAGAATCATTATCATCATGAGGGCTCTGCTTTGAAAACGGTTAATAACAGACCCACTGGGCCCGCTTGCTAACTTATGAGTTGCATGGAGCAGTATGGGGATGAAATGGAAGGTTACTTTAGGGCCACAGAGGCGTATGCAGCTTCTGCTTTGTACTGAAGATCATGGGGCTGGACATTCTTGGAGCCAGTGTTCTAGGGAGCACAGGGAGTTTAGTAAGAACTCATATTGGTAATAATAAGACGAGCTCCCTGGAGTAGGCCATGCCAGGGCTTGCCTGCCTGTCATGCCCTTATACATGGGGTCTTTACAAGGGTGAGGGGGAAGCATACTGGGAGCTTTCTGATGCGTCAGACTTGGGAAACTTTTATCCCAGACTTTCTTTGTGAAATACAATTTGTTAAATGAAAAGAAAGAAACTTTAACTAAAACATGAGTCAAAAGATAAAAGATATATTTTAGGATTAAATTGTCCTAGTCTGACAAGCCAGTTGGTCTGATTTAAGACTCTACAGTATAGATCTGTGGTCTGAGCTGGTGCCTAGTCTTGCAGAACAAGCACTGTGAAGTGTCTTAGCCTCAGAGTCTTCACTGAGACATAGAGACAAAAACTGGATAAGTCCATGACCACGATGGGAGTACACGAGTCAGTTCAGGTTCAGCGGTAAGAAAGGAACCTGGTGTGAAGCACACGTGTGACACTGGGGTTTAGCTTCAGAAATATTCTCCAACATCACCATCCTGGCAGTGATGTCATCGCTCTGACAATGATGTCATTGCTCTGACAATGTCATCATTATCACGTTGACAATGATGCCATTGCTCTGACAATGCCGTCATTATCACTTTGGCAATAATGTCATCACTCTGAAAATGTCGTCACAATTTAGGCAATGCTATTTTCACTTCGTCAATGACGTCATCTCTTTAATAATGTACAGCTGTCATGTAGCAACTTAGCTTATGCTTGACTTTAAATAATTGCAGTATTTTGATGATGCCAGGGAAATCTAAGTAAGAGAGAATTAGTCACCCTGATGGATTAGAAAACTGTCCCTTCCTGAAGGGTCATTTGAGTTATTCCATTCTGGTCTGTATTTTTCAACAGTTATTTTAAAGTCCAGTAGCTAAACATTGCAATTTTATAAGTTACCCATATTTTTATATTATCTTTGATGACTTTTTAGAGAACCAGAGCTCGAGCACAAGAAAATCAAGCTGCTATATTTGAAACCATAAGGCACTGGTTCAAGTGATGAGGAAGAACATGGATACTGAGCATATGCTGGGTGGGCGTGTCCAAATGACACATTTTAAATGCATTACCATCAAACTCTTTACTTAGCTCTTGTAAGGCAAACAACAACAACAACAGTTCTAAACTGAACTTTATTTTCGGTTTAACTGGAAGGAACATAAATAGAGAACTTAACGTTCTAGAAAGTAGAGAGACAGAAGAGTTACTGAAAATGAAGCTATAACACTAAAAACATATCTTTTGTGGTTCTAGAGATGGCTTAGCTCTAAAGAGCTTGCTCTATGAACAGGAGGACCTGAGCTTGCAGCTCCAGCACCCATGCAAAACGTCAGGCATGGTGGTGCATGTCTCTAATGCACTGCTGGAGAACAGGAGATGTGGGGCTTCCTGAGGTTTCTCTCTCTCTCTTACACACACACACACACACACACACACACACACACACACACATATATATATATACATGTACACACAAAGAAGCAACACACATAAAACACATACACACTATATATAATATGTAGATATATTAGATTTAGGTATAAGTCTGCTAAGCTATGAGTTATTTGTACATATGTTTACGTATACATACTTACCTATAGGCATAAAATGCCAATGTCCACTACAGAAAAATGCAAGATAGTACTTACACAGAGTTTTAATAAACTATGGATAACTTATTTTACAAAGTCAGATGTGCTAACTGATTCAATGTTGGGCCAGGGTCTGTATATTTAATAAAAATACTGCTATCCTGTAACAATCATCCACTTTCGTTCTCTACAGTGTCCCCTTTCCGTCAGTCCCATCCGAACGTATATCACCTGCCCCTCTGGTGTTCATCATCACACTGAGTTCATGCCAAGCATTAGTGTTCGACTCACTGGGAAGCAACCCAGTTTCCTAGAAACACACTTCGACTCAACATTTCACAGCTGGATGTCAGTGGTGAGAGGAAGCGCGAACCCACAGAGTCAACTGTCATTTCAGAGATGGCGAGCGCCTCCCAGTACGTGCTACAGAGAAGACATATCTGGAAGGTGGGTCCTAGGAAGAAAAGAATTCTCTGGCTGAGTTCTTTCCCAGGATGTGTCTAATGCCAACAGCAGGTGCCTTGTGGAAATACTGGTGACCCCCTTCTGTGCTGTTGCTGGTGGAGGTGAAAACAAGTGAGTGCGTATTGTCGCTGAATATTCAAAACCAATGCACATTCAGCTTCCAAGGCTTTCAGTTTCTACCTAAGACCGCGGAGAGAATCATTCTAGACCTACAGAAGATGCAGGAAGTTAGAAAGATAATCACCACCCCTAAGACATTTAAAGGAGAGAGCAGATAAGGGTGTGACTGAGAGACTGGCTTCCCAGATTGCCTTCCACATCTTTGCCAGTGCTGGTTTTATAAAGCCAGTTGTATAACCATTCATGTAGCTCCAGCTCAGCCTGAAATGGAGGAAAATGTCCCATTCCTATGCTAGACAGCTAAGAGGAATGTGAAGGAAGGGTCAAATGGATGGAAGTCATAGCGGTCAGCTCTGTGACAAAAATAAGATGAGTGCAGAGAAGGGTTCAGGAGCTTCACAAGATGCACCCGCTAAGGAGGAGGAAGGGAAAGTAGCTAAGGCTCTCTACCCATGACTGGAACAGGACAGGATATCACAGCCCTCTGGGGCTCAGCTGTGAGAGATGATTCCTCCAGCAGCTTGTGTGTCTCGGTGACGGAGGCCGCATGTGGCAGGAATCTTGAATATTTGTGAGGCTCATAGTAAACGCAGTTTTCTAAGTACTTACATACTGCCACAGGAAAAGAAAAATAAAAGACACTTAATGTTCTGTATCTGTCTTCTTTTTGTTAGAATTTTATTTAAGTTTTACTTTTAGTTCTTATTTACTTTAAAGCATTAACAATTCTCTGGGAATTTTACAGCATGTGTTTGCATCCTATGTTCCTAGTTTATACTAACTCAGGTTATGTCCTACAGATGCACTCAGTCAATAAATGATTTTGAAAACATTAGCTAAATAGCTATAAGTTTTAAGAAGTATCTTGGATTGCTATGCACATGGCTTCTGGATTTATGATCTGGAGCACAAAAATAATTTATTCTTTTGCAAAATTTATTCTTCTAAATGTGACCCATGAAAGCATGGCAGGCAAGAAGCGTGTGGAGGTGCACACCAATTACTGAGCCACGTGGAGATCTGTGGGCAACTTCTTCCTCTGTTTCAAACTGAACTCAGGTCATCAGGCTGAGGCCAGTATCTTTATGCAGCTCTCGGGTTCAAGCTTAACTATGTTTAAACTCATATCTATTTCCAGTAACATAACCTTCTTGTTCCTATGTTGTCTGTGGTCCTGGAACTCCGTTGTTCATTTGCACCCCTTCTTTAACCGTTCATTGGCCCTCAGACAGGAGATGAGTCATGTTTACATGCCTCTCTGGATTTAGATTCTCTAAAGGTAATTTACTTCCTTTTGTAGGTTTCACTTTACCAAAACAACAACAACAAAAAAATGAGTCAGTCTGACCTGAGTCATCTGTCAGTATTCTTCACAGGGCATTTGGCAAGGAAGAGTTCCCAGCATGTATATTCAAACTGGGGGTCACACGCTCCACATAGAGACTTGGCATTACCCCACTATCTGTATTGAATTTGTGAATAGATGTTGTTTCATGTAATATACACATTTTTCAAATTTTATCTCTCTTGGGGGTTTGATACAGGACCCTTGTTTTATTTGTGACAATGTATATAAGTCACGGTGTTCATCCTCATTGTCCCTCTTATGTCATTAGCACTCCTGAGCCCCTTCCCCGTGAGTCCCTTCCTACTTCGTTGTCCATTTTGTGAGTAGTTGAGTTTAATTAGGATGCTTATATAAACACAGGTAAGGGCTTTTTGACTGTACACAGGTGTTTCATTTCACATGCTGTCACCACACTGTACCACCAGCCCACGCTTGCTGACACATGAATAATCTTTTCTTGTTTTTGTAATGACCATTCTTCATGGATTCAATGTGAACTTCTTCCATGAACTCGAAACAGATCACTAATGATTGGAGAACCTCCATGAGGGCGACTCAATGTGTGGATCAGCAGAATGTTTGCAGATGACACTACAAGCCCATGCAGACATTTTCTAGAAGGAACAAATTAAACATTTTGCTATGAGGCAAGGTTATATGACACACGAAGCTGAGTCACGCATGATGCTGAGAGCTCTTACCAAGCACATGAGATGGAGATTTTGACTGTTGGCATGCCATGTGGACCTCCAGCGTCTGCCTCATAGTCCTGGGTAACTAGGGACAAGTCAATGCCCCATTAATCTTGTAATGTGAGGTCACAGCTCCCCACATAACTTCATTAAAGAATGATGACTTCGTAAGTCTAGTGACTACAGATTATGCAGGGGCACTGCCTACTGTTAACAGCAACAACCATATCCTCGGCATCGAAACTGCTCCTTCTACTGTTACCTTATAAAATCAGGGCAGTGTTTCATGGACAAACACACTTCATCTTCTAGTTCTCTGAGGATCCAAGCTCTTCTCCAAAATCCTCAGGGTCAGGATCCCAATGCCCATGACGGGACTGCCAAAAACTAGCTCACTCCTCCTAACTTGCTCACCAGAACAAATAAGAAATGAAAATACAAGTGATTCTGTCTCTTGTCACCATAATTTATTTATTATCTCCACCTTTGTGTGTTCTATCCTCAAAACATGTTCACATGAACAGTGACATGAATTCCTGAGAGGACTTCTGTTTTTTGAGACAGGGTTTCTCTGTAGCTTTGGAGCCTGTCCTGGAACTAGCTCTTGTAGACCAGGCTGGCTTCAAACTCACAGAGATCCGCCTGCCTCTGCCTCCTGAGTGCTAGGATTAAAGGCGTGTGCTACCACCACCCAGCTTTGAGAGGACTTTCTGAGTCATTGACATGGTAGATGTTGCTGAGTGTATGCTCCTGCCTACATGAATTCCACCTTTCTGAGATTTGCACAGCAAAGTCATAACTCCATAGCTGATGAGGAGAGGAGGGACTTCGGGAATAATGTGGCTGTGAGTGTGATGAGGACCACGGATAAAAGAGACCCTGGCAGTTTACACCCTTGCCTTCTAAAAAGATGCCACACATGGGGAAGGGGCCCTTTCTACCATGCGTGTCAGCATCTTCAGCCTTCTGAGCCTCCAGAGAAGAAATGTTTCTGCCACTTACAAGTGACTCTTTGCTCTCTGTTTATGCCACTGGCATTCATTTATATTTATTTATTTATTTGTTTGTTTGTTTATTCATTTTAGTTTCATCTTTTGTAGAGCAGATGTCAAGGCCTAGAGTAGAACCCTCTATATCCATCTGTAACCAGAAAAGGTCTGGCACCTATGAGATGAATATCTGTAATTTTCACCTGTATAGTAAGCTAGTATTTCTTCAACTTTTCTGTGAAAATTCTCCATGAAACTGTTGGCAGAAGTTTCCAGCCTGCCAACAGCTCCCAATAAACCAATACAGAGGCTTATATTAATTATCAATGCTCAGTCGATAGCTCAGACTATGGTGGCGTGGGTAGAGTGTCAGCTGTGTGAGCATGAGGATAAGAGTCGGATCCCCAGCACTCATATGAAGAGGGTGTGGTGGCGTGTGCTTCTATTCTCAGAGCTGGGACAGAGATTGAAAGACCCCAGCGACTTTCTGTCCAGCCAGTTTATCGACTCAGCGAGGTCCAGATCCAAGCCAGAGACCTGTCTCAAAAAACCAACCAGTGAAACTCACAAAAATGTTGGCTAGTGATGGAGGAAGACCCTGACACTGACCTGTGCCCCCACATGTACACACAAGTCCAGAGCACATGCATGCTTCCATGCAAGAACACAGCTAACACCTTTGTTGTGCATTCCCTGCACAGTGTAGAGGCTGTTAGTTCAGAAACTGTATTTCTGATGCTTTTCCAAGCCTCTTGAGTCAACAAGCTAGACAGAACCATATATCTCGGGAGAATTGAATTTTTCTTTTCACTCTTATATCTGGCAACGGCTGGCAGTATCAAAAGAACATTCCTCCTTCCACAGGGTAGGCACCTCCCTTTCCCTCCTGGCCAGTCCCAGAAGGTACAAGCCCATCTCCGCTTCCCAGTCAACCTTCTGGAAAGGTGTTGTTCTCAAACTGAGAGGAGAAATTGCTTCATGACTTCTTTTCAAAATGTGCTTGCGGGTGCTTGATGGTTTCATGGCCCACATCTAAGCATAAAACCACTCTCCCAGCTGACAGACTGAAACTGACTTTATAGTTTATGGCATTTCAGAGATGTGTGTGGCTTCTCTCCTCATCCCATCACTCAAAGATGGTGAAAAGAAGAAAAAAAGAAAAAACACCAGAGCGTAAGTTATAGATGTAAGCTTGCCAGATTCGTGAATTGCCTACTGATGGGATATAACGACTTTGGAGGTAAAGAACATGTTTGAGAGAAATACATCTCCCTCCAGCAGCTCCAACTTTGAATCATGTTGCAAACTTTAGTATTTTCCTCATCTAAAAGCTGTGCTCAACTATTTCTCAACCTATTGTGTTCTTCACGACACAGGCTGTTAAACAAGACAAAATAGCAATCATAAGGGCACCCGGATGGCCACCCATATACTCACCAGTGGTTATTTCCCTAGACCTGTGATAGCAGAAAGGTAGTCTCAAAAGGTCCGTTTCCATGGCGTTAGAGATTCATATCATTAGTTATTATAATATGAAGACACAATGCCAGAAAGAGGTGCCAGCACAATGTTTTGGGACTATAAAATTACAAACTCATCTTTTCTGAAGACGAGAATAGGCAAGGATGCTGATATTTGACCACATCGTAAGGCAGAAGAAATGAGAGAAGGATGTGCTGATCAAAACTGTATTGTCTTATATCCGGGTAGTGAAGGGGTAGACTCTAGTGAGCTTCCCCAAACCTGAGTGGGAGGAGGAGCGAACAAAGAGATCTGAGAACATGGGTATGTGGTCTGGGTAATGAGTGTTTGATGCAATCAGATGGCTCCTCCTTAATATCTGGCCTATGGTTGGAGACTTGTTTCTCTAAGATTCCTGCCACTGTCCCTTGTATCCATGGTCTAGACGGAAGAGAGCTTACTTGCAATTTGTTTTTGTTTTGTTTTGTTTTTTGAGACAGGGTTTCTCTGTAGCTTTGGAGCCTCTCCTAGAACTAGCTCTTGTAGACAGGCTGGTCTCGAACTCACAGAGACCCGCCTGCATCTGCCTCCCGAGTGTTGGGATTAAAGGCGTGTGCCACCACTGGCCCAGCCCTACAATTTGTTTTTAGATGGTAAGATTAGCAAGGTACACAAGGAAGGGCAGCCACCCTGAAGACCCTGGGCAGCTTTTCCCATTAGGTTATTTCCTCGTGAGCAGCCAGGAACAGGTCTTCTGAAGCAGTACAGAAGGTGTGGGTAAGGATGGGAGGGGTGGGCCCCATGCAGCATGGACATCACTTTCTCTTCCTTTCTTGCCCTTGTCTCTTGCCAGTTTAATTTGGGGGCAGATAAACTCTGGGAAAAAACCCACAAAGAATCTTTAAATTTTAAGACATATTTCTTCATTGAAAATGTTCTTAGGTTACAGCTTTTCAAGGGCAAATGGAAACAAAACAGGCTTAGGAGAAGGCTGAGTATACATAGAAACTAAACATGATCGAAGAATTTAAATAGTCCTTTGGCCTTCAGAAGATTAGAAGAAGTTTTCATATTTTTATTGAGAGGCAGACTTTGTACTTGCTTTAAAACACTCAAGAAGTAAAATGAAACATTGCCGCATTAGAGTTTCTGTATTTGGGTGAGTATAGGATTGTTATTTTTGTTTCATTTGGGTTTTAGCATCAGTAGTGGCTGGTTCCTCCAGGGAATATTTGCCCACTGGGGTTCAGACCCCTGATGCACCTCAGGGTGGCATCAGCAGTAGTAGTGTCTGGATGTTCAGACGTAAGTGCAGGACTGCAATTGCAGCAGCAGCAGCAGCAACAGGAAGGCCAGGACACATTGGGCAGAGCTGGTGTCACAGGCTCAAGGAATAGCCTGTGAGTCTGGGCTGCCATTGAGGCTGCCCGGGAACCAACCCCAAGTCTCCAAATCTGCCGAGATGGTAACATTTTATTAAAAATTGATAATGAGCATTTTCCTGGAAACCATTTGGCAAAGTATTTTAAGAACTTTAGAAAAACTGACTGGGTAGCTATGATGTGTCCCTTTCCAGAAATTTAGATCAAGGAAAGAAGGTGCCTGTTTTTAGTATGGTTATTCTTCTCATAAACTTGCTGACCAGTTTTGGAGCAGAGCCATGGAGTGCCTTCTGCATCAGCTGGGAAGACTTCTTGCTTCCTCCCTGGTACAGCATATCTCTATCGAACTAGAACCCAGATGCCTGCTTTGCAAACATTTCCCATAGCAGAAAGCTTGCTCCAGGCTTTTTAGAACCCAGGGGTCCGAATGCCCTTGGAGCTGTGGGTGCTCATGTACCGCCTGCCTTGATTTCATGGAGAATGCCCACTCTGCTTCACCGGGTTCAATGTGAGCACTCCTCACACGCCCAGGGCTCGGTAGCTGCTTTATTTTTATGATTTTTATGTGTTTTTTTATCAGATTTTACATCTAAAAGATGCTGTAGTGTACTTGTGCTTGCAAAGCAAAGGTGCCATTTCAGCACCATTAGACAAATAATGTCTTCTTTGAAGTACACTCGTTCCTTTGTTCTTTGTAAATAATATTTATTATCCTAATTATGAAGATGATACCCATTTGCTGAAATTAATGGGTGAAAAACATGTAAAGAATAAGAAGGAAAATATCATAGATTGTAGCATCTGAGATGCACTTTGGTGGTTAAAACAAAGGACTGTTGCACTGTCATGTGACTGAATATCATACCACCATTAGGGGTGATCATTATTAGTAGCCTAATGTATTTTCCCTAGGTACTTTCAGGCATGCAGTTTTACATAGATCCTCAACATTTCCATGTGGTCCAAAAAGCTCACTGGGAATGAAGCTTTGGGTGAAAATAAATAATGCCTCCTCTGATTGTATAGTTTTGAAAGTGAGCTGGGGTGGTATTGGGTGGGAATTGAAAATGTTTGCCTTGACTCTCTGCCTTTCTTTTTGTTGGCAAAGTGCCTGACAGAGGGTGCCTACAGCAAGAGTGAAGGGCTGGTAGCTGGTGTAGCATGTGTCACTGAACAGAGTTCTCAGCGTCCAAGATCCTACTCCTTCTATGCACTCATAGGCCATGGATTCCTAGAAACCCCTCCCCTAAGGATGGGCTCCATCCATCCCCACCCTGCCAGCTTTGAATTTGGTTTGCTACTGATGATTCCAAAAGGAGAGCTGGAAGCTGACTTCCAAACTGGGTGATAAAACAATGGCATTTGTCTCCTGCCCTGGTCTCCAAGAACACTCATTCTTGGAGGCTTGGGATACTGTGCAGTTCATCTGACTACCCTGGAGCTGCCCTGCTGGAGACAGTACATGGAGATGCCACATGGAAAAGCCACATGGTGAGATTCTGAGACCTCAGGAGTACAGCCTGAGATGGTTTACAGCTTATTGAGGTCAGAATTATCCAGCTCAGCCCTGTGAGACTGTAAATGCTGGGTCCAAATAGCAAGACTGTAGGTTTGCTTGCAAGACAAACTGTCCTCGCTTTTTGTACGCATTCAATTTTAGAACGGTTTTCAGATTAACACAAGTTGGAAGGTTTATGCTGCTGCACTTCATGGCATATGAAACTACCGCAGAAGAGTGTTGTCGGTGACTCTAGACCGTAGAGAAGAGACTCCAGAAACAGATGCTCAGAGGTAGCTTGGTCAGAGCTGATCACTCACACTGGGAGTAAAAGCACTTCTAGTGACGTAGGGTACACAGAAGTTGGTCACGCAGAGTTCATCTTCAGACTAAGCTGTCGCTCGCCAGTGAAGAATGCTACATCACAGAACAGCAACCACTCATGATTTCCATCTGAAGAAAGAAATCTAACTAGGTCTTCCTGCTTATATTGTCAACCTGACACAACCTCCATTGTCTCCATCAGACTGGCCTACAGGCATGTCTGTGTATGGTAAGTAGGAGGACCCAGTCCACTGTAGGCAGCTAGTGCTAGACTACATAAGAAAGCTGGCTAAGCATGAGTCTGTTAATAAGGAAGAGAGACAGCCAGAAAAGGGTGTTCCTCCTTGAATTCTGCTTCCTTTAAGCTCTTGCATAAGTTTCTTCCCTGGCTTCTCTTGGGGATAGGTTGGGACATGGAAATGTCAGCCAAATAAACCCTTTCCTCCTAAATTGCTTTTGATCAGTCACAGCAGTTGAGAGCAAGCTAGAACCTTCAGTGTTCTTCCAACTTGAAACTTTGTGCCCTACAAACCCCATCACACTATCTGTGGGATTAGCCTGACATCAACTCAAAACTGCACCTTCAGTGGCTACGAGAAGAACCTTGCTCTAACAGAAGACCCTCAACCTTCACGCCCTAGACTATTCCACATTGCAGAATCTTCCTGTTCTCTGATAATAAACAGCACCTATAGAGTTATGTGTAGAAAGGGTTCATCATATGCTCTGTGCCCTGTATGGTCTAGACACAGCTGGGAAGTCATAGTCTTCCTGTCTCTCTTAAATTCATAGACCCGTTCAACAGCTTCCACCCTGAAAGACCCAAGGACCCATTTCCACATCGCAATCGCCTGATTTCTTATAAAAGCAATGCATTACTGCCCTACACACTAGTGTGTGGCTCACCTGTCAGGGAATGTGTGACTAGACCCCACGAGTGACCAGAGCATTGCCTAAGGAAGTGTTAGGGAATGGAGTTTATTCAGAAACATGAGCGATAAAACCATGATTCCAGTTAATTTTCTGCTTCTAAAAATAAATATTCTTACACCGTTTCATGATCTTTCTTATCTCCTTTTCACAAAGATAATGAGTTGCATTTTTTTCTTATGTTACAACCAAGCGTTATCAAGCAACTATATGCCAACAGATAGCTGTGCTGATGGCTATATGCACAGCTCCTCTGCAAAATTGGGTTAAAAGGTAATTTTCCATGCTACTGCCCCCCAGGTCATTAGCCACAGTGGCCTAAGTGCGTTCTCTTATAATTCAATATCAAAGAAATTGCTTTTCTGGCATTAACTGTATTGTATTCAAAATTATATAAATTACTGAAAGAGTATGCCTCTGCCAAGATATAAGACAGTTCACATGGGAAAAAGAAGCTGAGTTCTAAATTACTCATTGGGGAAAAGTCAGTCTCCCGACAGAAATTGTTTTATACCGGGGCCAGCTTCTGGGACTCACTTTAGGGATGAGTCACACAGCTGAGAGCTTCGGGAACTAACGATTTTGTTAGCCTTAAACAGGAACTTGTGTATTTGAATCCTTGGCTTTCCTGTGTGAGACAGCATGACATAGAGTGTCTAGAGGGCTCTTCTAGGAGCATTCTCATTGGTCATACGATCTCTGATGTAATCACTATAAGTCGTGATTCAGTGCAGTCATGGATCTGTCCAGAAATACTGAAGTTTGGTGATGTTGCTTTAGTATTTTGACTGAAATATAAGTCAGTTACATACGTATGCCTATATAATTAATGAATTAAATATGTACACATACTTAATACAGGCTTAAAATATGTATAGTTCTATGGATACATGTGTGTGCATTAGTGACACAGTTGAACATTTATTATATACTTATTATATTGAAGTTGGTCTTTGTGCTTCTGATAAGAGAAGTATAGTATAGGAGATTCATAAATCATAAACAGTGTAACCTCGAAAGGGCTCTCTCCTTTATACTTGTAACACATTCATTTGGGTTGGAAATTTTCATTTATCCCTTGGTATGCACTGGGGATTGCTCTAGATGTTAGTGATTTCAAATTTAATAACAGAAAGTTGCTGTTTTCTGGCAGGATACAGACTGTGGGAGGAAACAAACACAGAAATAGATTAAAATATAATTATAGCAAGCTTTGTGAGAGAAAGGGATGTGAGCTATCCTCCTCTTAATGAAAATTCGTCCAGACCATATACAGATGGAAGCACAGTGATGGTGGAGACACACGGGGCCATTTTTGGAATAAGATACTGAAACCATCTAAATGTAGACGCACACATAGGTGGAGACACCTCACTGCTGGGAGACGTCAGACAACTCAGTGACCCCTAAGATATACCTATTACCTGTCACACTTAAACTTAATTCTTTTTCTACTATACTACTATGGAATTATATCCCTTTCTAAAAACAGTAAGCTTCTTCTCTTTCTGCTTGTCTGTAGAGAGCAGATGAATACAGAAACCACTGTATGTTAATTCCCGAGTACTTAGTAGGGCCACACTTTGCACACAGTATCATCATTTCTAAATGGTCCTACTTGAGGATTTGGTTCTCAATGTGATGCTAAAATATAGTTTCCCCTTTTATTCACTACATTCTGAAACACAAAAGGTTTTAACAAATTTTCCCTTCCAAATTAAAAGTGCACCATGTGTGAGGACTCCCCAGAGCAGAAGGGTGCTTGGGCTTTCTACATTCCAATCTCATGGGTGCCCAACCACAGGCTCCACAGCTGCTACACTAGTGAGAAGCTCGGGAGGCAGGAACCACATAAATTTAGGGCTGAGGGTGAGGACAGGAGAATGTCAAGGACTATGTCAACACAACCCAATTTACCTTTTTGTGGGTTACTACTTAGCGGATAAATGGGATGCTGTGAACACAAAGAGTGTATCTGATACCAGCGCATTGAGCAGCAGTTTCTGATTGTCTGATGTAGGCCATGCAGCAAATGGAGTCATTTATGACTTTTTAATATAGGCAGCACTGGCAGTGGGTGTTTCTTGGTGCTGAAAAGATCTTCGAGGCATTCCAAGGCAACTGTGGGTGGTCTCTTCCTCCACTCAACTATAACCAGTGTATGGGTATATGGGAAACAGATTAACAGGACTATCCTAGGGGTTTGGGTTCACAATAACCTGTTTTTTAATGAGAGGCCATCACCAATGGCAAAAGGTTCAGAGACAATGAGATGCAGGACACCTGTGGAGGAAGTGGGGGTACTGACAGAAAGCAATGCTCAAGGGTGACAAAGGCATGGTTTGTTCTGTGCTGACCTGGTGGACATAACGAAGTAGATAATGAGGCAACCTGAGCAAGAAATGACATTCTGGAAAGAGAGTATTTAAAGAGGATGTTAACTCCTTGTGAGTTTCGGCCATAGTGGAAGATTATGTAAGGAGAGAAGGGATGGCTAGATGCGTCCATGGACAGTGATTGTGGAGATTTTCCACGCTTAGGTTCTGGGACCTGCTTCACTCTCTGGATGTGTAAAGGGGGAAGGAAGGAAACTGGAATAAAATGTCACAAGCACATTACAAGGCCAGGGAGATGAAGTGACTGAGAATGTGACATGAGAGAGGTAAGTGTTGAGAGACAGGGACATAATTCATCCCAGGGTGGCAGAGTGGTGGGTGGGGAGGAAGAAAGAGGAAGAGGAAGAGGAAGTGGGAGGGAGGGAGGGAGGGAAGGAAGGAGGGAGGGAAGGAGGGAGGGAGGGAGAGGCAGAATGTAGAGCCGAAGCCCTTCGCAAGCCCCTGGATTTCCTGGCAGGTCCTGTCCCCTGCCATATTCCTATCACACTGACACACCCTTGCAATTCTTCACCAACAGCACACTGAATGCAGGTGACACCAGCATCAGGAAGCTAATGCTTTGATTTTTAGTAATTTTGTGACTTACATTTTAAGCATAGATATTTAATGTCACTAGACATTAAAATGATATTATATTAAACTTAACATATATGCAATATATAAAAATTTTATTAAAGACAAGAGTTGTAAACACTCAACAGTTGGGAGCTGGGAAGATAGTTCAGTGGCTACGAGCAATGGGTACTCTTGTAAAGGACCAAGGTTAAGTTCACAGCCCCCACATGGTGGCTCTCAACCATCTGTAACT
>PVIU01029022.1:0-18155 GCA_004026605.1 Ondatra zibethicus
ATTTCAGAAATTATCAGTAATAGGAGCATAACTGCATACCAATACCTCATACAAGATGGCAGAAGTAAGTTCCGAGCTATTTCAGAAATAATTGGAAATAATCCCAAAATTAATGATATCTTGTAAAACTCTAGTCAGCATCTTCAACATTTTTTAAAGCCAAACATTCTAGCATAACAAGATCCAAAGATAAACTAATTTGTCAAGTAGGAAAATATGAAAAGCTTTGTTTCCCATAATCAAGTCATTATGTTCCCATAAGAGCTGCAAAGTTTGTATGCACAGCAAACACACTGCAGTCTGGAACATGCAGTATGCTGAGGTCTGAGCTGAGGTGTTTCAGACAGGATTCATCAGCATATGTGCTGTGAGGCATGTGTGCTCTGTGTTCAGAACCAAGGCTATGGTGAAGTTGTTTAATGCCACATGGGCAAGAGCAGCCAGGTGCACCTCAGGTTCCTTATGCACCATATTTTGGATTAAAGTTTGGTTATTGTACATTCAGAAGCCTTTTGATGGTGCCAAATTTTCCATGATCCCTCCCTCAGTTACCAGAATCCATAGAGATGTGACCCACAGTGTAAGATGTTAAACCACCGGTCAGTAGTGAAATATTTACTGCGGTGCAACTCTGACAGGTCCCCTGGAGACAGACAGATACATCATGTGTCATGTGGAAAGGGCTTGGGTGTAGAGTTTATTTAGTGGGTATTGGGAAGGATATAAGGGTAAGAGGATTATGGAGAGGAGAGGGAGAGAAGGGGGGAAGGAGAGAGAGGAAAGAGGAGGCAGGAGATCAGCTTACCTAGGCAGGAAGGGGTGATTGGGAGTGGGCAGAGCTTGTCTCTTAAAGGGACAGGGTACCCAGGTGACAGGGAAGGCCAGCAGAATTGTAACAAGTAGAGCCACTATCAGGTCCCACAAAAGAGTAACAGGCCTTTGAAAATGCCCACATCGGCTGGAGGACACTGCTTTCCTTGGAGCATTTCAAGGTAGCCATTTCTGGGGTTTTATAACACTGTGAAATGTGACCTCTGGGAACTGCTACTGTCCTGCTGAACTCCCATGAAGACCATGGAGTTCCCCGTCCTTTGCATTCAACAGTTTACTTGATAAACATTTGGTTTCACAACAACGTAATCTTGGTTTATTGTTGCTTGATTCTGTAAGATGACGGCTTAGGAAGTCAAGGCCATTTCTATCACACATGCAACCATTTGATTCTAAGAAGCAGTTTCTTCTTGCCTGCTTGTTCTCCATCTTGAAGACATCCATTCTACCACTCATTACTTCACACCATTAAATACATGTCCACAGCTTTTCCCAAACCACAAGACAAGCTGAAAAACCAAAAACAATGACTTTTCCTAAAATTAGTGGTAACCTTCAATGCATGGTTCGAGATATTTGCTCTATTTTATGGTTAATTTTTCTTCAGCTATAAATTCAGCTTATACATTCCACAAAAATGTCTGACTATTATTTTTATAACTACTTACTATAAAGATGTATTTTAAACTTTATGAATTCAGAAGAAAGTAAGTAGGACAGGAAATCACAATAAATGAAGAGAGTTGACAGAAATGGGATCTTTTTCTCATGCAAAGAAAAGGAGTCAGTGGGATATTAGACACTGTACAAACTTGAGAAAGACTTTCTTATGGAAAACGTATAGATGGGACAAGTTCTTTATGACCCAAGTGGAGAAATGATCACGAGGACAGCTGAAGAGAGGCCGACTAGAGCAAACCAGCTGGAGGGATGATCATGTGATCAGGAGGACAGCTGCAGAGGGGCTGATTGAGAGCAAACCAGCTGGGGAAATGATCATGTGACCACAAGGACAGCTGCAAAGGGGCCGACTAGTACAAACCAGCTGGAGGGATGATCATGTGATCAGGAGGACAGCTGCAGCTGCAACCCCAGACCCAAACCACTTGAGTCTCCAGTCGAAACTCAAGCTGGGTTTGTCAGAAGTGTGGGAGGAATCTGAGGTCCTCTTGAGTCCACCTCACAGACATCTTCTGGAAGATCATAATTTGCTTTATTATTTTCCGTTAACAGTATCTTTTTGTTTTGCTTAGAGCAACAGGTGTCATTGTTAATGTCCATTGTGAATGTCTTGTTGGCATTCTGTTTTCTAATTCAGTCACGCCACTCACAAATAGAGTTTAATGAAAACACCCTCAAAATATTAATGACATACATTTGAAAGATTATGTTAATTGCAACTTTAAGTCAAGGGAAATGGAATGGACTACAGAGTCGACTTTGCATAAAACGTGTTATCTCAGGAGAATTTATAGCATTGAGAATTTATAGCCATACCTTTTAAATTGTAACGGAGATGACAAGCTGACTAGTGGTGGACAGAGCTGAAGGAGTGAAATGAGCGACTCACAGAAATCTGCGGGAGCTTTGAGACGTTGCTCACGCCTCCGATTACAGACCTTTGTGGTCTCCATTCCTCTGTCCGTGTCTTTGACACAGCTACAAAACTTAGAAGATGGCAATGGTTTCTCCATTTGAAGAGTAAAGCAAATCAGAAACCAGTTTTGTTTCAAGATCCAGCCAAAATAAACATACTCAAGATGTGGGTAGAATCGGAAATGCTCCAACCTCTGTTCAACTCTGTCAACTCTTCTTAAAGCTTTTCTGAAGCAAGCACACTGACAGAGGAGAAGGAACTGTGGAACCATCAAGCTGATGCAGAGACACTGACCGATGGGAAACAGAAAGCCTCTAAGGCAGTGGTTCTCAGCCTGTGGATTGTAGCCCTTTGGGGGTTTGAATGACTCTTTCACAGGGGTCATATGTCAGATATCCTGCACATTATAGTTTATGCCAGTAGCAAAATTACAGTCATGAAGTAGCAACAAAAATATTTTATGGTTTGGGATCACCACAACATGAGGAACTGTACTGAAGGAAGGTTCTTAACATCCTGGTCTCTTTATCCAGTAGCCATCCATATACGCCATGAAACAGACCAGGACCTGCGGGGTTTGGTGACTTCACAGCTATTCAAGCTCACTCCATAATGCTTAAGATTATCATTATTTATCATTAATAAATACTTAAAATGTTTCATTTTTGATATCTTCATCCAAAACATTTAAAGTTTTGTATTTAAAGTAGATGGGCAGAATTAAATGCATAAAACCCATCAAAAGAAGACTCTAAATGCACCTGAATTATCTACACTATCCTAGTATTAAAAGACAACATGGTGGCACACATCTATAGTACCAGCACTTGGGAGGTAGAGGCAGGAAGAGCAGGAGCTCAAAGGTAGCCTTGGCTAAACAGTGAACTCGAGAACTAGCTAGACCACAGGAAGCCACGTGAAATAACAGCAATTAGCCCAGGAGAAATGGTTCCCTCTTCTCACTGAGTCATCACATAATCAAGGTGACACTAATGATATTCTTTATTTAAATACATAGATTCTGTTATCACTTGTGAGAGGGCTCCTGTCCTGTATAGTTAAGGGTATATCCACTTGGCTAATGTCCTTAATCTGTGACTACCAGAATGACTTTTATGAGCATCTCCTGGGTGCTATGAGATCCTAGAATGATGCCATGTTATTGGCATAGAGACTTCTGTGAAGACATGAAAAAGAAGTCAAACTTCTTTTTAGATTCCTGATCCGGCGTTATTTACATTTCAATTCTTCAGTGAATCTTCAGGAAATTATATAAAGATGCTGTCTTTCACATTTTGGTATAGATATTTAAGAAGCACATCTCTGTGGAGGACAAGCAAGAACTTACACTTTAAAGTTGTCTCCCAAATGCTTCCTAAATTGTCAACGTTGGAGATCTTCTGAATGAAAGGAGATGCATGGTCGGGAAAGAGCTTGTCATGAAGCACAAGTTCCTGAGCTTGATTCCTGGAATCCATGAGAAAGCTGTGTGCCATGGGCGGTATTTGGTGCCAGCATCGGAGAAGTGGGGACAGACATCTCACTGGTCAGGCAGCCTCCAAAGTGAGTTCTAGGCCATTGAGAGGCCAGAGACCCTGTTTGAAAGAAGTAAGTGTTTAGTGTTGAAGAATGACCACATGTGGTTGATCTCACTTCTACACATCTTGGAGCATACGTGGCACACAAGTGTGTATACAGACACTAACATGAGTTTCATTTTATTACCTATGTAGAATCCAAGGTTACATTTATCCTTTGACCCATATCAACACTTAAAAAAAGAAGAGAACAGGTACTTTCCAGATCTCAGACACCAACAGCGAGGTGATCTCAGAGAAGGATGCTTTATGATGGCCCAGATAAAGTCTCAAGAACCCTACACAAGCATAGAAGAACCCATTAAAAAAAACCTAGAATTCTCCCCAAGAAAGTTAGGATTCTAGAAAAGAAGATATCCCCTAAAAAATATTAGCTTTCAAATTGATTCCTAAATCCTCAAGGGTGTATAAAAGACCCAGTTTGGCTCAGAAAACCTTAAAAAATGAATATTGAAAGACTTGCAGTTATTAGTTTCAAAACTTATCCAAAGCTCTTAAAATCAAAATCACACAGCAGCACTGGCATAAAAATAAGCAACTAATCAATGGAACAAAAATAATTCAGAAAGGGTAGTTATGCATACGGTCAGTTGAGTTAGAACAAATATTATAAAGTCATTCAACGACTCAACAACAACCTACTCAGCAATGAGTAGAGGAATACCAGGTTTCCATGAGTGGAAAATGACCCTTAGTCCATCTTAGGCTTGGCAGACTAAAACTAACATGAAATAGGTCCTAGTCATGAATCTAAATACTAAAGCTCAGAAAACACTGCTAAGACGATGCAAAGGAGAGCTAGGGGAAAAAAAGCCTATTTTCAAACCACGTGACAAACTAATGACTTGTGTCTAGACTGTATTAAGACCTTTCATAACCCAGTGAGAAGACAAACGACCCAAACCTAAATGGACAAACTTTTTGAGGAGATATTTCACCCATGAAGGTTTATAGGTGACAAACAAGGGCAAGAAGAGGTTGGACACCTTTTCTCATCGTGGAAACCAGGTTGAAAGCAGGCTATGAGCTTGTACTGTGTACCTACCAGAAAGAGGGACCGTGCACTGACTGCATTGCATGTAGAGAAGAGTATCAAACAACTGGATCTTTCCCTCACTGCCATTCTGGGTACATCCATATGTAGTAAGGTTAATAAAAACCCATAGTCAGATACTGGGGTCCAACCTGAAGGTCAGAAAAGCAAAGCAGCCAGCCCCTGGCTCTTACCTCTACCTCAGTCTGAAATGGCGATCCTACCTCCAGGGAGCTAAGAATGAGACATGTCTGTAAGCTCTCTCCTCCCATCTTATATTCCTCTCTAGTGCTGGGATTAAAGGTGTGCACCACTGCTGCCAGGTTTCTGTGGCAAACTAGTGTGTACTGGGATTGAAGGTGTGCGTCACCACTGCCTGTTCTTTAAGGCTGACCAGTGCAGCTATTTTATTCTCTGGTCTTCAGGCAAACTTTATTTATCAAAATACAAATGAAATATCACTACATCCATACACAGGACCTAGCCATTGCATAGATGAAAATATGTTTCTACACACATACTTACACATGGATATTAATGTTAATTCTAATTGTACTATCCCAAGCTAGAGATCACTCTGGTGTCCACTTCATGAAAACGTAAACAAACCACGATTGCAACATTTCAGCCATAAAAATGAGTAGCAACTCTATGTGCAGCAGCATGTAGGCAACCTAAAATTGCTGTTTCCGGCACAGCCATCAGGATGGAAGGAGTGGGGGAACAGGGTTGTGGCAGGGAGACAGAATGCTTTGGTGACAGGCATTCTCATTATCTTGATTGTGGTGATGACTCCAGCGTTAAGCTCATATTTAAAGTTGAATAGGACCATTGAAAATACGGATAGTTTATTTTTAATCAATTATACCTAAACACAGTTGTGGGGGTGTAGGAACCAACAAATCCCACCCACCTACAAATCCAGGCATGTTGACTGAGTTGCTCTGTCCAGAATTCCTTAAAGCCTGTTGCCGTTCTCTCACTTGGTCTTTATGCATCTCCACACTTTCCCGTTCTCTATAGCTCTTAATGTCCATGTCCCTCATTTGTACTGCTTGTGGCCACCACATTCATTCACTCTTCTTTCAGCCAGGTGATGGTGGTGCTTGTCTTTAATCCCAGCACTTGGGAAGCAAAGATGACAGGCAGAGTTCTGTGATTTCAAGGCCAGCCTGGTCAACAGAATAAGTTCTAGGACATCCAAGGTGGCTACACAGAGAAAGCCTGTCTCGAAAATCAAAAAATCAAACAAGAAGAAAGAAAAATTGATAGTTTCATTGACTCCTCTTTCAATGCTAATAATGGTGATGAGCCAGTTAATGACAATACCCATGACCTGGCCTTCTGATGCCTTGAACTATTGGATTCTCCATGTCTAGGTTTTCCTTGACTAAGTTCATCTCCTAGTTAGACTACATACTTATTGAGACCTAGGAGTAGACTTTTTACTCTGTGTATTTTTATAACATCTGGGAAAAAAGTTTTGCATAAAGGAAGAAAACAATAGCCTTAAAGCAAGGGCCAAGTAATAATTATCACTGATTACATGCAGAATGGCTTCCAGAACGCCAGTCAGTCACTCCCATGATTAGACTGTCTTAACAGAATGACTGTTACATGACAACTATGCCACTGAATCCCACAGACATTGAATTGGGCAAAAGAGATCAGAGGTGGTGCACACCTCTACTCCCAGCACTTGGGAGGCAGAGGCAGGTGGATCTCTGTGAGTTCAAGGAAAGCCTGGTCTACAGAGAGAGTTCCAGGACAGTCATTGCTATACAGAGAAACCCTGTCTCAAAAGAACCAAAACAAACCAAATAAAACAAAACAAAAAAACCAACCAAACAAATCAACAAGACAAAAAAAAACTACCTATAAAAAAAAAGAAAGAAGGAAGGAAAGAAAGAAGGAAGAGAGGGAAGCAAGAGAGAGAGAAAGAGAGAGTCAGAGGCAGGTTGTATAATTCCATTGTCAAAAGGTGATGAAGAGGCAATATCAGCCCATACTGAAAGAGGTCAGAACAGTGACTGTAGTGTGGAGTTATTATGGGTGAGATAATTCTCTAAGCCCAGGATGCCAAAATCATGTTTGTGTTTAAGTTGCGGTACATTTTTTTCTTTGTTAGAGCTTGCTTATGTAATTACCCAAATGAAAACTACATAATGCAATTAGCTGTCTCTCAAATCTCTTAACCTGAAAGCCCTCAGTCCATCGCTGACCTTGGAATTTTATGTTGAAGAGAGGTGATTGTCTTGTGATTTTTTTCACACTCTGGGTTTCACTGATTACATCTCCCTGTAATATGTTCTTTTCTGGCCTGGATTCCATAAAAGCTGTTTGTTCCAAATGTGTGATCCAGTCAGGCTCAGTTTTTTGGGATGACACAGAAGATGTGTATTCTGTTAGGAGTTGCATAGTTAGTGTATGTGTGTATGTATGTTTTCTGTATGCGTGCTCTTATATGTGTGCATGTGTTTGTGCACATGGGTTTACACACATGTGTCTGTGCGTGTGTATGGAAGCTAGAGGTCAATGTGAGCTGTCTGTCAATCACGCTTTACCTTATTTTTCGAGGCAGTGTCTCTCACTGAGCCAGGAGCTCATCAGGTTGGGCAGACTGCCTGCCCTTCCGGGATCACACAGTCACACCTGGCTTTTTATGTGGGCTGTGAGGATTTAACTCCAGTCCTTGAGCTTTTCAGAAAGCACTAACAACTGAGCCATTTCCTCAAATCCATACTGCTTCCCTTTCCTTTGCTGACACCAGCAGGTATTGTGAGTCAATGACCATTCCCGGAGCTGCTGGGAATGTAAAATGAGGATGTTATTGTCTTATCCTTTATTTTTTAAAGAAAATTACTGCCCTTCCAAAGGGGAACTTATCTTTTTATTTCTTGAAGCCATTGGTGAATGTTCATGTATATTTCTCACCTTGACTAGAATCTATTAGAGATGACTGAGAACAACATGGAAAAGGTATAGGGACTGGTCAGACTCTGGACAGGTGAAAACTGTATGACATTTACATAATCTCTTGACTCATTCCTTCTTATATGCAAAGCATACATCTCCTGCCCAAGTTCATAAACATATAGTTTTAACCATAGTCAATGAGGTCTCACCTGGTGCCCCCCTAGGCTTGATCACAGTCAAAGCATTACAGTTTCCAAAGAGAGTGTCAGTCAAGGACTCTGGCCCTTGTCCTTACACACATGGGTACTTTCAGTTCAGAGCCTTTTAGACCTCTTGTGTCAGCCCCTTTCCTGTCACTGTAACAGTGTACTGCAGACTAGGTAATCATGAAAAATCTACTTGTCGATTCTGGAGGCTTGGAAGAGCCAAAGTTGGGTAGCGGTACATGGTAAGGCATTTCTGTCTATGGGAGAGTGGTCAGAGGGTATGACATGGTGAGAGAGGGTCACAGGATCAGAGGGCACCCCACAGTTGAAGGGTGTCACATAGTCAGAGGGCATCTTGTGGTCATGGGGCAAGATAACACATAGAGAAGGTCATGTTCCTACGAAAGCTTCTCTCCTGAGAACTAAGCCCAGTCCTTAAAGAATACTTTAATCCACTCATGAAGGTAGAGGCTCATGGCTTACAGAACCCTGCTTACACCTCAGCTCTGATTCTACTGCAGCACCTGGGTGTAACATGAGGGCCTGGTTGGTAGCACATGCCTTTAATCCCAAAGCTTGGGAGGCAGAGGCAGACAGACCTCTGTGAATTCAAGGTGTGGTGGTGGATACCTTTAATACCAGCACTTGGGAGGCAGAGGCAAGTGTATCTCTGTGAGTTCAAGGACAACCTGGTCTACAGAGGGAGTTCCAGGACAAAGATACACAGAGAACCTGTCTCAAAAAGCCAAAAGTTAAAAGTAAAAATAAAAGAAATAAAGGTTAAAATAAAGCCACGTAAAGATGGAAAATACACAGAGAATCTTAATACTGTATGTTATTATGCTCTCTTTGAATTGTTTGAATGCTGGGGAAGGAGCAACAGCTGCTAAAAGATATTTGCTTATAAATGCTGCTGAATTAATCTAAGATAGGTATTTTGAAAATACCTTGACTTCAAAATTGAAGTCAAAAGATATGTTACTTTGGAGAAGAGAGTTTCCTTTTGTTTCCATAGGAAATGAGAGGCTGTGGATTTATTCTGAGTTAAGAAAAACTCAGGTTTGATCAAGGAAGACCACCTGAGAAATCTCCAGTAGGAACAGATGGCCCAGATGTCTGAGTTCTACATCCAGAACAGATTCAAGATGCTGCCTGAGTTGATCAAGACCCACAGGATACTCCAGTCAGGACTTGATCATAATTCTAAATTTTCTTTAGGTCCCCATAAGATTATCAGCGCCCCTAACCAGCTGGAAGTAGTCTGGAATACTACGCCCACATTCCCACAAAATGGACTATGGATATTTTCCTTTGTTTAAAAAACAAAGAGGGGGAAGTGGTGTGTGAGAATTGTGTGTATTGTGTCAATCATGTTTTAAATAAATGCTGATTGGCTGATAGTCAGGCAGGAAGTATAGGCGGGAAAACCAGACAGGAAGTAGAGGTGGGGCAATGAGAACAGGAGGATTCTGGGAAGCAGGAAGCTCCCTCGGCAGTCCTGCCCAGACCACGGAAGAAGCAAGATGTGACCTGCCCCACTGAAAAAGGTACCGAGCCATGTGGCTAACATAGATAAGGATAATGGGTTAATATACGTTATAAGCACTAATGCAAAGCCTGAGATAATGGGCCATGGTAGGAGGACAGAAACTAACCAGGCCCTCATGTTACACCTGGGCTCTACCTATTTGTTTATTTGCTTCCCTGGTTTTCTTGATTTATCCTTCAACAATTAGCTTAAGCATCTGGGTAGTGCTAGGGTAGCAGTCATAGCTATAACCTAAGTGGGTAATTTGTTTAATTTAGTATATGTAAAGTTACTATCAATCAAACACAACCCATTTTATCTTCTTCGTTTACCTTTTTTTGCAGTTTGCTTTTTTGAATCAGAGTCTTACTAGGTAGACCAGGCTGGCCATGAACTGAAAGCAATCCGCAGATGATGAGATTATAGGGTGAGGCACCATACCTGGTGACTTTCAACCTATTTTAAACGAGATATTTAGTCCAATAAATAAGCTATGATGCATCAGCCCCATGCAAAACTTCCTAGAAAGTGTGCATAACACACACACCCATTCCCCACAGGCTTTTCTCCACTGTGGTCTTTAACTGGCTCCATAAACAGACACTGAGTCAGACATTTGGTGACCTCATGGATGAAGAATTTTTTTATTTTTATTTTTATGTATCTGTGTGAATGTATGTCAAGTTTTGGGGGTGGGACACATAAACCAGAAGAGGGCATCAGATACCCTGGAGCTGTGGTTATAGGTTGGACTAATTTGAAAGAAAAACGCCCAGGTAGTCTCAAGCATTTGAGCAGTAGGCGGCGCCATTTGGGGAGACTTGGGTGGTACAGCCTTGTTGGATGGAGGAAGTACATCACCGGAGATGGGGTTTGGAGGCCTTGCCATGTTTTCATCCCTTTCTGCCTCATGCTTGTGATTAGGGATGTGAGCTTTTAGCTTCCTGCTCCAGCCTCAATGGCTGCAGCTTGCCCCATCCAATAGAGTGGATCTATGGTCACTGCCTCTGCTAGCCATGCTCATCACCCCAGCTCCGGAGACAGACACATGGGTCTATGTCACCATTAAGCAACTAGTAGCATGCTGCTCACAAACCCCATTTAAGTGCAGGACCACCCCTGAAAGAGTCAACTATTTTTGCTGCCAGCATGAACCAGGAAGCCCTCTATTAAAGAAGTCATGCAGTTTTTGCTGCTCATGCTGAGTCAGAAAGCCTTTTCTAACAGGAGCCATGCCTCTATTCACCACCAGGAAACAGAGCCTATCTGAAAAAATGGTCCAATTGACTCCTGCTTTTGTGGGTGTAGATGCCCTTTTTTAAAGCTTTTTTAGGTCTTATGTGGATCTATGCCCCACGTTGGGTACCATTCTGTAAACAGAGACTGCTCTTTCATTCCCAGTGGCCCAGACCCAAACAATCACACAGAAACCGTATTAATTACAACACTGCTTGGGCAATAGCTTAGGTGTATTCCTAGCTACCTCTTAAATCTTAAATTAACCCATTTCTATTGATCTATGTATCACCATGAGTCTGTGACCTACCCATAAGGTTCCAGCATTTGTCTCTTTTGGCAGCTACATTGTATCTTTTTGACTCCACCTACTCTCTCTGCATCTCTGTTTGGATTTCCCACCTGGCTTTACTCTGTTAAGCCATTGGCTGAAACAGCTTTATTCATTAGCCAATAAAAGGAACACATCTACAGAAGGACATCCCACATCAATCCATACTTGTCTTAATGAATATGTATATATATATATATAGTCTTTGAAAGTTTGTATGTTTTCAGAGCAAGGAGACCAGATACCAATAAAAACAGGTGGGCCAGGTTATACAGCCCCTTAGAGTGCCTCTGTTACAGTTTCCTTAGAGTTCTGCATCCAGAGCAGCTTCAAGGCTACTGACTGAGGTGGTCAAACCTTACAGACTATTCTAGCCAGGATTGCAGATAACTCTTGTGCTTTCCTATTGCACAGAGACTGGACAACAAATGTTATGGCTGGTTTTCCCAGAACTTGACCATTTTCTCAGTTCTCTCAAGATTCCCTAAAGATTTCATCAACCCCAGCTTAGTGGCATTTCACTTGTATTTTAATGCATAAAGCTTGCCTGAAGATCAGAGAATGAAACAGCCCCACTGGTCAGCCTTACAGGCCAGGCAGTGGTAACATACACTTTATTCCCAGTAGGCACACTTGTTGTCATAGAAACTGGATGGTAGCTGCCTTTAATCCCAATGGTGTTTGCCTTTTATCCCAGCCATAAAAGGACTTATAAGATGGGAAGAAACAGTTCTCAGACACAGTCTCCTTCTGAGATTCCTAGAGACAGGATTGCCATTTCAGACAGAGGTCAACATAAGAGCCAGTGGCTAGCTGCTTTTCAGATCTTCAGGTTGGACCCCATTTTCTTTCTGAGTTTTTATTAATTGTGCTTCACCCCTAGACAATAGGAGGCAGTCTAGAGAACACAATACTCACATTCCCAAGACATAGGGTAGGTGACTTTTGATCATTCTGTAAATTAGGATGTTTGTCATTGTTTAGGGGGATACAGGAATATAGGATTAAAAAGCAACTCTCAATATTAAATACTTTACAT
This sequence comes from Ondatra zibethicus, assembly GCA_004026605.1. Lineage (NCBI taxonomy): Eukaryota > Metazoa > Chordata > Mammalia > Rodentia > Cricetidae > Ondatra > Ondatra zibethicus. The sequence continues at coordinate 12,316 of PVIU01029022.1, forward strand.
TGGCATGGATTTTTGTATATTGATATCAATTTAAGGTTATTTTTGTTATTCTGTATCTATGTCTTTACTCTTGTTTAAGGGATTTTTGTATATTAATACAAATTTAAGGTTATTTTTGCTATCATATACAGCATATTTATCTTGTGTAAAGAATTATTGTATATTGATACAAATTTAAAGTTATTTTGTTACAACATACTGTATATATGTTTCTATTACCCATTAAGGTATTGCACCTAAGCAGTTTATTTTAAAATGTAAGGAAAACTCTTAGTCCTTGAAAACTATTATTATAAATCATTTATTATAATTAAGAAACCTGTTTGTAGTTAGTCATCTATAACAATCAAACTTGCAGTCATGTTAGGCAAGTTTTCAAGATCATACAGAGATATATTTTAGGTGGATAAATGATCTTCAAACACTTCAAAGACCTACAGAATATGGTATTTAGATGTTTTGTTACCATAGGATGTTTTGTGACAGTGAGTCACTTCTGTTCCTGACAGAACCAATCTACTTTATAAAAGGATGATGAACATCAAAGAAACTCCATATGGAGTTTGCTTTCACTGTGGCAAGGTTAGCCACTGGGCAAAGAAACTGCACTTGCCTTGACTGCTGACAGTGTGCTATACAAACTGGGCAAGCAGGTCATAAAAGAAAAAGATTGATGAACTTTGTCAATACAAGGTGAGATGGTCCTTTGAAATTCCTGCTTCATGGAAAAGTCTGCCAGATATTACAGGCCTGTAGGCAGAAGATGGATGCCCCAACACTGCAGAGGAACTTTGGGTGACTGTCCAGACAGCCAGAGATCCCTGTCATTTCTATAGTTTTGGAAATGGCTTGCATTGCACTTTCTGTTTACTCAGGTAACAGTATATCCTTCTTGGGTCATTAATTGAGTTGAACATGAGATAGTGATAGTTATAATTTTCCTCAGTTATAATAGAAGGTAAATTAGGTACAAAACTTTGGACTCACCAAGATAGGATTGATAATGAAATATTGTCTCTGAACTTGTCAAATGCAAATAGATTGGATATTGTAAATGTAATTCTTACCTGATAACTGTTCTTATTGCATATAGTCTTACTATTTTAAAGTTAAAACTTTTCTTTTTATTTAGATAAAAAGGGGGAATTTTGTGGAATATTATTTTATTCTAGATTATTTTAACTAGATTTGTTACATCTAGTTAAATGCTGTTTATGCTGCAGAATTATTACTTTAACTATGTGAAGGTACCTTTGTTGACGATGTAAGGATTGTTATATTTGTTTCTGCTACATTTGTTTAATTATGTAAAGATGTGTTGCTGTTTCACCTTGCGTGCCTAAGGCACCTGATTGGTCTAATAAAAAGCTGAATGGCCAATAACTAGGCCAGAAAGAAATAGGTGGGGCTGCTGAGCAAAGAGAATAAATAGGAGGAGAATACGAGATAAAAGAAGAAACTGAGGAAAGAGGAGAGTGACACAATCAGGGTCAGAAGCCAGGCACAAGACTCAGTGAAAGCAGAGCTTTACAGAATGAAAGAAAGGTAAAAAAAAAAAAAAAGCCCCAAGGCAAAACATAGATGAAGATAAACAGGCTAAGTTATAAGACCTAGTGGGGGCCAAGCATTCATAACTAATAAGAAGTCTCTGTGGCATAATTTGGGACCTGGTTGGTGTCCTAAAAGAAAGCCTGCTACATAAGTCAGTCTGGTTTAACAAGCGCGACAAAAGGACTTGTCACTTATACAGTCATACTGTGGCCCACCATCCCCTTTGGACCCTGTCCTCTGGACCCTTCTCAGTCTGGAGCCGTGACACATTTGGTGGGGTTGTGATTCTTTCAGCACCCATCCTGTGTCTTCCTGGGATTCCTGTTGGAAGGTCTACTGTCTAGAGCAGTGGTTCTCAGCCTGCCTAAAGCTGTGACCCTTTATTACAGTTCCTCATGTTGTAGTGACCCCAACCATAAAATTATTTTGTTGCTACTTCATAACTAATTTTGCTATCGTTACAAATTGTAATGTGAGTATATGATATGCAGGATATATCTGATATGTAGGATGTCTCAGATGTGACCCCCAAAGGGGCTTCAACCCACAGGTTGAGAACTGCTGGTCTAGAGTCAGCCGTCTGATCTTACATAATGTCCTGTTGAGCTAAGCTTGCATTCTTCCTTGTAGAAACAATTTTATTTTATGTGTCTATCTGTCTGTTTTATGGATCATTAGGTGTCTGTGTCAGTGACCTATGTATTGGCCATTCCACCTCTCTGCCAGTGACAGCCCTCAACAACACCCACACCATAAATATTCTGTTAAGGGAATGAGCCCCTAGTCACCTGTTTCAGTGAGCGAATTCCATATAATGGGGACAGGAGTAATACATTTGGCTGGCCAAGGGACCTGACCCTCTACACTCTCCTGCCATGGGCTAGTCTTCTGAAAGGCTTCCATAGATGTTCTTCTTGGTCACCCAGTGGAAATGTTATTGCCACAACCCTGCCTGTGCCTTTAGCCCAGCACACCACAATTCTCAAAAGACGGTGAGTCCTGTTCTAACCAAGCAGCTACATCCCTAAATCGTAACCTGTGTATAGGGTCTGACCAACACCCCTAGAGACTGGCAGGAAGCTGGGGACACTGGTTATCCTCTCTCTCCACATAGATTGTCTCTTTGTGTTGCACTACCCCCAGATCTCTTACTGTTGGGGAATACCATGCCAGTCTCTCTTGTGTATGAGCACCTACAAACTTCACAGACAAGGGTTTTTTTATTGGGGGTATATATTTTCCCCATAGGGAACATGACCACTTTATAAACTCTTGTTCTTAAGGAGGTGAAAATGCTCGCTATCATTGTAAGCACACACGTGCTCACAGACACGTGATCTAGAGCAAGGTTCACTCTTCCTTACCGGATCCCTTCTTTTCTGTTTTCAATGTGATATCTATCTTCAGGAACCCAGGAAAAGCACAAAGTAAGTTTTACAGGTTTTAAAAGTTGAGGTTCTGTGGATTTGTGACATGGCTCCATAGGTAAAGGTACTTGCTGCCAAGCCTGATGAACTTCAATCTCTGGGACCCACCTGGTGGAAGGGAAGAACTGACTTTTGAATTGATCTCTGACCTCTGCACATGGCACATGTGTGTCCTTCACCACCGCAACAACCAAATAAAGACATAAAGTTTCCTATTTTGTTTTGTTTTGAGATAGGGTCTCATGTATCCCAGGGTTCCCCAAACTTCCTGTGTCACGGAGGATGCTCTTGAGCTCCTAATCTTCCTGCCATCCCAAGTGCTGGTGTTGGAAGTGTGTCTCCACCCCAGGCACCGGAAAAGGAAAGTAGACAAAAATGTAATTGCAACAATGAATCACACTGCTGAAAGCCATCTCCTGCCCCAGGACTTTTCCCAGGACTGTTTTTCCCCATGCGTTGTTTCTGGTCGTCGCCTAAGACTCCAGAGAAGCACAGACTAGCTGTGCATGGTGGCCATGTCTGCAATTCCAGCACTAGAGAATCTGAGGCAGGAGGATTGCTGCAAGTTCTAGGTCAGCCTAGGCTACAGAGTGAAGCATTGACTAAAAACTTGTGTGTGGGGGGGTGGTATATGAAAAGGAAAAGTAGAAAAAGTTGAAGTAGAGACTGTGGGTTTAAAATTCTCCAAACCTTGGTTTTTCAGCTTTTAATCCTCACCCATTGAGCAAATCTGGCTTCCTCAGAAAGGTAAAGATGTACGGTCCTCACATGAGCAAGCTCACACATGGTCCTCACATGTGCATGCTCACTCATAGTCCTCACATGAGCATGCTTACGCATGATCCTCACATGTGCATGCTCATGCATGGCCCTCACATGTGCATGCTCACGCATAGTCCTCACATGAGCACACTCATGCCTGGTCCTCACATGTGCACGCTCACATATGGTCCTCACATGCGCATGCTTACACATGATCCTCACATGTGCACGCTCATGCATGGTCCTCACCTGTGCACACTCAAGCATGATCCTCACATGCACACACTCACACATGGTCCTCACATATGCATGCTCACGCATGGTCCTCAAGTGCATGTTCACAAATGATCCTCACATACACACACCCACACGTTTCTCACATGTGCTCACTCACGTATGGTCCTCACGTGCATGCTCACACATGTGCACGCTCAGCATCCTGAACATAATACATGGTCCAGAGAAGAGAGCACCATAGATTTGTGCCCTTCTGGCCCTGGCAGGGACGAGGCTACTGGAGTGACCGATCTTATCTCTATGCCTGTATAGCTCCCAAGGAGTGCGAAATTGTCAGACAATAATCCTATTCTTCAGAGTCCAGAGCCTTCTCAGAACTAAGGGAGGAGAAACGTCAAACTCGTCTTGAACATAATCAATGCTTGCCTCACTAGAAGCCTGTTGTCTTAATCCTTAAACTGAAGCAAGAGTTGGGATGGTTCTCCAAACTGAGCAGTGGTTAGAAACAGCACCATGCTTCAGGTGCCAGTCACAGTGAGGAGTAGCATGTAGCCCACGGGGTCAAAGATGGGAAAGGCCTGTGTTGTTCCTGAGAAGCATGAGGCTTCCAGGATGGTGTGTTTGATTCAGACTAGAGAGTAAAAGTCAATTTCCTTGATCGCTCACATTCTGACCCAGCTAAAATGAAAAAACACAACGGCATTTGGGCACCAATGCAGCAATACCTGGCATAGTCAAGAATCACTAGTGGGTGGGTATGGTAGCTTGCACCTGCAATTGCATCACTTGAAGGCTGATGCAGGAGGATGTGTGCATGTGTATGCTTCAGGCTGGAGTCAACCTGCCCACCTCCCCACCCCTTTTTATTGTCCTTCACTGATGTAATTCTGGTGATCTTTTTAAGTGTGCATAGATTTTTTGAGACAGGGTCTCATTCTGTAGCCCCGGTTGGCCTCCAAGCCTTGGCCTCCTTGTGTTACCCCATGTTATTAATCTTTTCCTAGAGCCTCAGTTTCAACATTAACATATTGTCCTCATTGTAAAAGTTCCGTTTGGGAAAGTTTTCTCCGCTTACTCCCCTTTGTTCTTATTTCATGTGCATGACTCTTATATCAGTGCACTGTGTGTGAACAATGCCACCAGAGGCCAAAAGCAGCATCTGATCCCCGAGTTACAGGTGTTGAAGAATCACCATGTGGGTGCTGGGAATTGAACCCAGGTCCTCTGGAAGAACACCCAGTACTCAACCACAGAGCCATCCCTCCAGACCTAGAATGCACAAACTCTTAAAAAGTGATCACCCTGAGGGGACAGAGCAGGAAGAAGGGAGTCCAATGGCACAATGCTTAAATTATGTAAAGTTACTTTGGCTCTGAAAATCTAATGCACATGAATATAGTATTGTATGTATAAAATTTACTGAGTGGATAGATAAATGGAATCACTACCTAAAGAAAACAAAAATGTTAGCCAGGGGAGGCATTGGATAAAGATTAATTGTGGTAAATATATATGTATATGTGTATATGTATGTGTATGTGTTTATATATACTATATAGCTTTATAAAAATATATGCTCTTTTTTGATCATATGCTCATTCAGTACCAGTCCAGCTGGATTGGTGCGCTCCCATTAGATCAGGCACACTGTCTCAGTAGGTGGGCCAGCCCCTCACGGTCCTAACTTCCTAACTCATCTTCTCCCACCTTCTGCTCTTCAACTGCACCTTGGGGGCTCAATCCATTGCTCTGATGTGAATGTGGGTCTCTGTTTCTATCTCCATCCATCGGATGAAATTTCTATAATGGTAATCAAGATAATCATCAATGTGACTATGGTACAAGGCTAGTTCTGGCACCCTC